>AWOL01S0079678.1:110539-123234 GCA_000715115.1 Nicotiana otophora | reverse complement strand
ATTTCTGAGCTTACATCAATTGACTTATGACGACTCGTACGTACGAAAACATGTGTTGTAACAGTCACCCCAATCCTTGTACGCCTGAAAACATAACATAACTGAAGATAATTACTTTAACCCTAGTCATTTGGAAAATGACTCAAATGAGAGAACTGTCTCGCAAGCTCAACAAGTGCCACCACAAACGCAATGCTACGAACCCATCACACATAGTAGAACCAAGACACATGAATCTAACACAAAGGATAATATCCCAACGTAGCTTCACTGCAATGTGTAACCCATCCAAACACCAATCCAAATGAAATACCTCAAGCCACCATGCTCAAAATCAATAACTACACGCAATTCGACATCAAATACATGAAGTGCATAACCATATCCATCGAGAAGCAAATAACACAATATACTACAGCCTAGAGAGAATGTAACCAAGGCGCAATCAACCATTCAACACCGCAATAACCAACTCACTCAAATTTCGCTACAAGGCCCGAACACAACCACATCATGTGTGCATATAACCAACAAATCACAACCCCTCGTAGCATAGAAGAGTAACACATAGAACATATAAGAACACGAACAAGATAAACTCTAACCGAATGGCACACCTTTCAGAAATAACGGTGCTGAGTCAACAAATCTAACATGTTGTAGAATACACATCCTTCTCGGGCCTGCCAATGGGCCCCCAAATCAACTCCGGTCATTCCCAAATGGATAAATGGCCCTCCAAAAGTTCACAATGACCTAAACATAGCACGTACTACCATCTAGCTAACTTTGGCCACATCTTCACAGTCCACAACCATGAAACAATCTGCTTCTGAGATCTCCCAGTCTCCAAATCCATAGAATACATGAATCACAATACCCAAACCCAACTCTGCCACTCGAATGACTAACACATCTATCATACATAATCATCCCCATGAGAAATACTTTTATAATTCTTCCATGCCATATAGCAAAACAAATGTGAATATCAGCAGTTGATCAACCACAAGAGTACCGCAATACCAATGAAGCCTCCGTAAGTTAAAACATAGTGTGCTTTCTGAAATGCGCACCTTTCTCAGTTAATACCAAGTAGTAATAGCATTCATCTAATCATCTGAAACCATTCATGTTGTCTAAGAATTCATGACCTTCCCTTCAAAACTGAACTGTGACCTTGCACGTGCAAATCATAATCCCACACGGCACACCGCATCTATTAGGCCATCATATGAAAACACAAGAACGTCATTATCCACTCTGAGTCACGAGAAGACTACATACTCAATTAGCCAGGAACATTTCACAAGATCCTATCCAGTAGAAAATCACAATATGTAACATAATCCTCACGCTGGTAGGAAATATCCATCTCAAACTGTGGTAGAAACCATCGAGAACACTTTGAAATCCATTTGCACATAACCAAACTATCATAACTGAATCCCTATAACTCAACCAAGCCACGTAGGTTGCCAAATCCAAGATTATTGCCACAAAACAACCGTAAGGCCTTACCTCGTCAAAAGAACCGTTCCTATCCATTACCGTGCTGATCAAACCTGCTTCCAAGATGTCTTATTTCTCCGAGTGCCTTCTGATTACCCTCAAGTTGACACTTCTCCTTGCCAGAACACCACGATCCTTATCCAAAGCTCACCACAAGAGATCCTAGCATAAAACCACTTCGTGCTAAGGCCCATAAGCCGTTGTATTTCCTCTTAAGCACCCCAAAAGTACCACAACCGAGACACCCACTCTGAAGAGATCTTCTGTGAATCTAAAGCCATTTATTTCATCTTCCTGATACTGAAATGTAGAATCCATAATAATATAGAAATGTAGCGAGTCTAGACACCATCCAATGTAAATCTCAGACTCTAGCCATATACAAATCTAAAAAATTCTCAATTGTTACATATAAATCATGAATCCATTTGAACCTTTTTTCAGAGTCATCCACTCTACTCAAATCTCAATTGTACAGCCCAACCCGGCCGAACGACCTATGCCCCATTAGCATGACAACAACTAAAAACGTAATCCACACCTCTAATCAGTCAAGTGAATTCCTACTTCATGTGCACTACATCCTTCACGAATAACAATTCAAATCATTCCCTCATTCCAAATACCAATAAAGTATAATACACCATGCATCCAGAAATTTCCTTGTTTATCCTCAAAACTAGCCTCGGCAAGTCATAACCGATCCACAAATATGCCTCAGACCGAAACCAATACAACACATAACCATGCAATCAAATCTTCGATAGCAAACTCCCTCACTTGGCTCAAAGCCATAGATGAAATAACTCGATAACTCACAATGTCCATACTCTATTACTACCATAATACTGCAGTGAGATTCGATTGAATCCTTCATAAGTTCATGTAACACAAACTATATAATACCTCAAGTCATCTTCTAAGCTCGCATTCATCCTCGTGTCAGTCATATCAACTTTCTCAACCAATCCAAACTCAAATCGCAACACTTATACCCACTGGTAGAAAAGAAAGCCTCCACACAACATCATAAGAATCACACATCCGCAGATTACTCCGCAGGTGATAACCCACCTACTTAGTCTTAAACTGACATATCTCTATAACCTTTCATAGCCACAACTACTATGCAATCACTCAATCTTCCTGAGTCTGAACTCACCAACAAGACATGATAATCTACTTCATTCCACAAATGAAATAACACGTAAGAATCTCTCAAAAAACCTTCATAACTCAAGACTGTATGACAAATCCACAGAAATAGAGCATCCAATAGTCCTTTTTACATCTCAAGCAAACACTTCCTGTCACGTTCAAACCATCTAAACATATCCCGCAGTCACATCCTACTCATCATATAGCCATCCAACCACTCACCAAGCCACTAATCCCACTCATAGGGACACCACTGGACATAGAAGTCCAAAAGCACATGCTCACACAACTGAAATACCGAGCCTAAGCTGCGGTCCAAACCGGGCCTCAAGTCCTCCAGACTGGCCCATCACCAAAACTCAGAAAACGCATCTCGTACCTCATCTATAGAATCACAATCCATCGATGCACAATCGATACCGAGCGCTAACATACGCATACGAGTGAGTAGAAGGAAGTTCAAAGAGATATGCTTCAAGATGAATAAATGTCGCACGATAAGGAAAGAAAGATGGAAAGTTTATCCTAAATGCCCTATAGTCCCTCGAAGATAGGTATGGACGTCATCATACCGATCCACAAGACTTTACTCGACACTTGCTCATGACGCGTAGAACCTATAAACCTAGAGCTCTGATACCAACTTGTCACGACCCAAAATCCAACTAGTGATGATGACACCTAACCCAACCCGCAAGGTAATCCAATTAACAATAAGCCACAATATAATTATAATGATAACAGTAAAAAATGAAATAACTTAATTTTATCCAACATGAGTAAATCAAAAATCTTTAACTAAAATCATAAAAATATGAGTAAATCAGAAATCTGTGCTTTATCCCAAAATATTTCAACAACATATAAGAAGTTTCAATCTCAGATAGCATGAGGAAAGTACATCTCTATGCTTGCATGCCAATGTGCACGTGAAGTCATAAATGTCACAAAATCGTGTAACATGAGGAAATGCATCTCCATGCCTGTATGTCAAATATGTATGTCAAATGCAGTGCATCACAATGATGAACTCGTGTACTCACACTCTCAGAGTAATCAATATCATTGTCTCACACTCCTACTCATCACGCTCAATCACTCAGCACTATACGGTACCTGCTGTGGTGTGCAGCCCGATCCCATCATAAATTAATAAATACTGCGCTCACTGCTGGTATGTCAGACTCCGGAGGGGCGTATGGTACCCAAGCGTTAATAAAACCTACTGTGGCGTGCAATTTGATCCCAGCATGAATCAATAATGCTTGTTGCGGCGTGCAACCCGATCACATCATGAGTCAATAGTACCCGCTACAGCGCGCAACCCGATCTCATCAATAACACTCACAAAAATTCCCTCAGCCTTACTCAGTCATCAATCTATTCAATCTCTCAGGCTCGCAAATCTCATGCCAATCTGCCCAACAATGATAACATGATGTGACAAGAAATGAAAACAGAGATTGAGATATGATATGCAAATGAATGAATATGACTGAACATGTAACTGCAATTTAAGAAAATAACTCAATAGCAGAAATGACCTCAGTGGGTCCCAACAGAATAAGTACATGGCCTAAACATGATTTCTAACTTGGATCACAGCTCAATTACTCTAACGCGTAGGAATTTCATGGATAGAAACAAGATAGATAGCTACATGGTACCAGAGAATCAATCGAGTCATAATTTACCCAATGCACGCCCGCACGCCTGACACCTAGCATGTGCGTCACCTCAACCACAAATACATAACACGTATATTCATGGGTTCATACCCTCGGCACCAAGTTTAGAAGTGTTACTTACCTCGAAAAAGCCGAATCCAACACCGAGCAAGCCAAATGATACTCCACAAATGCCATCCCACTCGTACCGACAACGGCTCGAAACTAGACAAAAGCAACTCAAGAACAACAAATAATACGAAAGGAAACAAACCCAATCGTGGAATTTTTAATCAAAAGCCCAAAGTGAACCAAAAAGCCAAACCCGGGCCCGCACCTTAGAACCTGACAAAACGCATAAAATCCTATAACACATTCAATTACGAGTCCAACCATACTATTTTCACTCAAATCCGACTCCGAACCAATGCTCAAAACTCGAATATTTACTTTATGATATTTTAGACAAAACCCCCCAATTTCTCTTTTGAAATCATCAACCAATTGACAAAAACGAGGATAGATTCATGAAATATAATCAAAACCGAGTAGAGAACACTTACCCCAATTCATATGGTGAAAATCATTTAAAAACTTGTCTCAATCCGAGCTGCATAGCTCCAAATATGTTAAAATGGTCGAAACCCCCACAAATAGAGTACTTATAATCACTAGATAAATTAATTAATAGCGATCGTGAAGAAGAAAAATGCACTGCCCCATAAGTACTCTATGCGATCACAAAGCACAAAATGCTCAGCCTGAAAAAGTCTCTACGCGAGCACGGCCTCAGGCTCACGAACGCGATGAAGAAGTCATGAAGACCTGCCCAACTCAGCTCTACACTGTGCGAACGCGTACACACCTGCATGAATGCGATGCTCAATCTCCAGCAACTTACGCAAACACGAACGAGTATTCGTGAACACGAAGAAGAAATACTCAACTCTAGATATTCTCCTACGTGATTGCACCTCCAACTTTGCGATAGCGAAGAACATTTGTGCATCAGACATCAGCAGAAAGCAAATATGTAGAAAAATGGTCTGAAATAAATTTGAATCATGCCCGAGCCCCTCGGGATCCCGCCCGAACACACCAAAAT
Organism: Nicotiana otophora; assembly: GCA_000715115.1. Classification (NCBI taxonomy): domain Eukaryota; kingdom Viridiplantae; phylum Streptophyta; class Magnoliopsida; order Solanales; family Solanaceae; genus Nicotiana; species Nicotiana otophora. The sequence continues at coordinate 117,792 of AWOL01S0079678.1, read as the reverse complement.
GTCCCAGAATATAACCCGAACCTACTCGAGGTCTCAAATCACCCGTAACAATATCAAAACCATGAATCGTGCCTCAAATCAAACTTAACGAACTTTGAATCTTTCAACTTCTAAAACTCGTGTCGAACCTTGTCAAATCAACTCAGAATGGACTCAAAGTTTGTACACAAATCCCAAATAACATAACGAAGCTATTCCAATTCCTAGAACCACAATATGAACCCGATATCATCAAAGTCAACTCCCAGTCAAACTCATGAACATTCCAAACATTCAAATTTCCAGCTTTCGCCAATAAGTGCCGAAACCTTCTAGAAATATCCAAATACGAATCCGGGCATAACACAAGTCCAAAATCACCATCTAGACCTATTGGAACCGTCTAAACTCTGATCTGAGGTGAAATACTCAAAAGTCAATCTTGGTCAACTCTTCCAACTTAAAGCTTCCTAGTTGGGAATCTTTCTCCCAAATCAATTACGATTAACCTGAAAACAAAAATCGATGATTCACACAAGTCATAATACATCATATGAAGCTACTAAAGACTTCAAATAGCTGAACAGAATGCAAATTCTCAAAACAACCAGTCGGGTCGTTACAATATGTGGTCGAATTTACTGTTTATCGTATATAGCTTATATTCATCGATGATACACTAAGTACACATGATTATAAATTATACATAGATTATATAATTTATACATACTTTAATTTTAAAATTTAAGCAGTTGAGTGAGGACCTATTTAGGTTAATTCGATAAATCCAAAAGAAAAATATAAAAGAAACTATGACGAACCACCGGTCATTTTGAGCTCTAGCATATCGTTCGACAGTTTGAGACCTTGTGTTTCTTCACTATATATATTATGACATGTACGTGTAATCGATTTTAGTTTTCAGAAAGTTCGGAGTTGATTTGGAAGAATAATTCTCAATTCGGAAGCTTTAAGTTAGAAGAGTTGATCAAGGTTTGACTTTTGAGAAAACAAACTCAAAATCGGGATTTGAAGGTTCCTAGAGTTTTGTAAGGTGATTTTGGACTTGGTCGTATGTTCGGGTTTTGTATCGGTGCAACGATCCGACTGTTTGTTTGGAGCATTTACACTTTGTTGTGGTTTAAGGTCTCGAGTAGCTTCATATTATATATATTGACTTACGTGTATGGATCTATTTGGAAAAATGATTCTCATTTTAGAAGATTTAAGTTGGAAGAATTGATCAAGTTTGACTTTTGCATATTTGATCTCGCATCAGAGTTTTGATGGTTCCGTTAGGTCCGAATGGTGTTTCTGACTTAGGCATATGCCCGTATTTTAAGTCGGAGGATCCTAGATTGATTTGGCTTGTCTTGCCCAAAGTTGGCAATTTGAGGTTTAGAATTTCCCTATGTTTGACCATGGGTTGACATTATGTCTATCAGGTTTGTATTTTACTTTCAAGACTTGTAATAGGTCTGTTTTCTCATTTGTGACTTGTCTGCAAAATTTGGTGTAATTTGGAGTCGGTTTGATAGGAGTCGGACGCTTGGTTGTAATTCTAGAGGTTCTTGACTTTTTTTTTGAATTTCATGCATTTTGATGCCCGATTCTAGGTTCTAGATGTTGTTTTGGTATTTTGATCATGCAAGAAAGTTTGTATGACATTTTTAGACTTGTGTGGATATTTGGTTTGGAGCCTCGAGGGCTCGGGTGAGTTTCAGACCTGTTTCATATTGGTTTGGAGTCATTTCCAGGTTGCTGGTGTGTTGGTGCCTCAGGTGTCGCAATTGCAAGCACCGACATCGCAATTGTGATAATAGAGGGGGGGGGGTCTCGGGTGTCGCATTTGTGATACTTTGATCGTATTTGCAAAGAAGTACCTAGACTGGGTAGGTTCGCATTTGCGAAGAGGATAGGCTTCACAATTGCGAGGTATGTGTCACAATTGTGAAATTTCCTCTAGGCTGTCAGGCATTGCATTTGCGAGCATTTCTTTGCAATTGCAAACCTAGTTTTGCAATTGCGATATCTGCACCTGAACAAAAGGGCTGGGAAGACAGGATTAATTCTCATTTTCATATTTTTGAACTCTAGACTCGGTAGAAGGCAATTTGGAGAGGGTATTTTCACATACAACCATTGGGCAAGTGATTGTGATCAATTTTCAACTATATTACATCATTATAAATGAGATTTAACATCAAATTCATGAGAATCTAAGAGAAATTTTGGAGATTTTTGTTTATGTTTTAAAAAATAAAAATTTGAGATTTGAGAGTCGAATTGGACTCGTATTTGAAAACAAAGCACATATATGGAGTTATGGTGTTATCAGTAGTCCAGATCTACCCTTGGACTCAGGTTTTGACCGAGCGGGCCGGGGTTGACGTTTGTTGACTTTTAAGAAATATTTTAAAGATCTTAGATTTATTAATCGTAATTGATTTCTCTTGCTTTGTTTGATGATATTAAGTCATTTTGAATAAGATTTGAGCCATGTGGAAGCAAATTTTAAGGGAAAAGCTATTTTTGAATATTGATTTGGCCTAGTTAAGTATCTTCTCTAACTTTGTGTGGGGGAACTACCCCTTAGGATTTGGATTTGCTTGTACTATTTGAACTATGTGAAAGACGTGTACATGAACAAAGAGGTGTGTACATGGGCTTATATGTGAAAATTGACCTATTTAGACTCATAGGTTAATCATAAACATTTAACTGAAGTCGTTATCATTTGTCTATCTTTCGTTGTCAAGTTTATTCTTACATGCTTTAATTGCAGTTGTCATTACATCCATTGTCGAGGTTGCTATTACATGCATTTATTAGTAGTTGTTGTTACATGCCATTCTTTCCATTGTTGAGTTATTCTCGTGCATTTAGACGTGGTTTCTATTTCATGCTATCTCTTTCATTGTTATTCTTAGGTTATGCACTTGAATTGGAAGTTTCCATTTCATGGGAATACCTTCATTGTGAGTTATTGAAGTTGTAGTTGAGAAAGTTATTAACACATTGAGATTGAACTTGTTGAATATTGAGATATCATTCCTTGTTGAGTTTTTTCTCATTCATTTTGTTTCTATTGAGATTCTTGTACATATTGTGGTTGAGCAGTGGGCTATGTGTTGTGGTAATATTGGAATTGTTGATTTTGGTAATGTTGCAGTATATGGGCACGTGCGGTACAAGTTAATTATTGTGTTATGATATTGATGTACACGCGGCGGTATAAGGATATGGGTTGATGTGTATGCGCGACATAAGGTGGGATTTATACGTGTGTTGCGAGTAAGGGAATTACTTGAAGCCACGCGGTGAGATAAGGGGGCTAAAACGCGTGTAGCTATTTCGGGAAAAATATTTTTAAAAATAGATTTATGCAAGGCTCACGTGCCGATATAAGAAAGATTGTGATTGTGATTGTGATTTGTGAAATGTGAATATGAGGTGTGTTACCTCGGTTGTTATTCTTATTTTACAACTCTATGTTGCAACGGCTTGTTGATTAAATGATTATTGTTTTCCTTAAATCATTTTACTTGTAGTATTTGGTTATTTGTTGTTATTCTTGTCTTGGAACGATTTTGACTTCTTGTGTGAGTCATGCATTCTATGTTATTTACTGTGTTGCTTTAATGAATCAATTTGTGCCTCTGTTGTTACTTGGTGAATTGATTGTTAAGATGAATTTACTTGCGTGAATTCATTATCTCATATCATGTGAGTTGTTGGTAACATAACGGTTTTTAGATAAAAGAATTATTAACAGGTTTTATTTTATGTGACTCTTAAAATAAAACTCGCTATCTCACTCGATTCTTTGCTATTTTTAAATGGTTATCATATTTTGCTTTTATTGATTCTCATATGAAACCCATTATCCTATTTGATGTTTTACTTTACTTAAAATTGTCATCACACTTTGCTTTAACTAATTCTATTTTTAATTTTCTAACTATTCTGACTGCTTACTTTATTTAAAAATGTTATTTTACTTTACCTTATTGATTTGTAAACTAAACTCATTTGATACTCTATAGTGTATGAATTGTACTTCATTTTACTTTATTTGATTCCTAGAATAAACTCATTATCTTATTTGGCGCTTTACTTTACTCAAGATTGTTATTATGCCGTAATGTATTTAAATGAATCTCTCGAACATTTGTATTTGGCATCTGACAAGGATACAATGTATGTGGTAACATGTGGACTGTGCCATGCGAAGTTGATTGATAATGTGGTCACGAGGTGCCATTTGCGCCGGATTCATGATTGTGGCCTATGATTTGTGATCAGGGATTGTAGTACCTCGGTTGTGATTCTTGTTGTACTTTCTATGTGAAAGGACTTGTTGATTTGAACACTGATTGTCTTCCATTCATTTGTCTTTACTTGTACTTTTATCGTACTTGATCACTTGTTATTCCTATCATATGTTCACCCTTTGTTATCCTTTATTGCTCTAATTTTCGTTGTTAGCCTTATGTCATCGTTCTGTTCTGTTGTCATCTATTTCTTTACTTTCCGTTATTAGATTATGTTATATTGTGTTCAGTTTTCTTTGTCTAGTAGGTGTTTTGACCTGGCCTCGTCACTACTCTACCGAGGTTAGGCTTGATGCTTACTGGGTACTATTGTGGTGTACTCATGCTATGCTTCTACACATCTTGGTGCAGATCCAGGTACTTCTGATCGTGTTGGTTTTGAGAGTTGTGTCTGTGCGGCTGGAGACTTCACGGTATACTTGCTTGACATTTGCAGGCCTCGGAGTCACCTTCGAATATTATCTTTACTGCTGTTTATCTTCATTTCAAAACAGTACTGTATTTAGAAATTCAAGTGTATGTTAATAGAGCTTATGACTATGTACTACCGGTCTGGGAAATGTATAACCATTGTTCATGTTTTAGTTACGTTATTTCATTTACCAATTTAATTTTTATATAGTTGAATTGGTTATTTTTGTTAGTTCCCTTTATGTATTAGGCTTACCTAGTCGTAGAGACTAGGTGCCGTCACGATTCCTAAGGAGGAATTTTGGGGTCGTGACAATCGGATGGTCCAAGAGCGTTTTAGTGCTTAATATTGGAAATTTTCTAAGTTTGACTTAGATTTGACTTTGGTGTTATCGGATTGCGGGCGATGTTTCGAGACCTTGGATAGGTTCAATATATTGACTGGAACTTGTGCGTGAAGTTTGGTGGTGATCCGGAATGTCTAAGAGTGGTTCGGACGCATTCATCGAAGTTTGAATGTATGAAAGTTAAGAGAAGATTTTTATCGTCGATTAGTGATTTTGATGTTATTCATGGTGTTTCGAGTCTTTAGATAAGTTTGCATAAGGTATTGTGACTTGTTGGTGTGATTGGACGGGGTCCCGGGGGCCTTGGCTATATTTGGAGATGGTCTCAAACCAATTCTCTTTGTTTGGTTGTTGCTGGTTTCTAGTGTCCGGTGTGTGCATCATGGTCGCATAGGAGGCATCGCGATCGTGAAGGTTTGTCAGAGATGGTGAAGACTTTCTTCTTCACGATTGCGTGCAGGGTGTCGTGATTGCAGTGCTTGATCAAGTTGGTCTTCGCATTTGCGTGGTGAGTGTCGCGAATGTAATGTGTTAGTGGGGCTGGCCTGGGTTTGAAAGGTTGTTCATTGCAATCGCGTTACTTGGTTCGCGATCACATAAGGTATTTTCTGATGTTGAAGGTTTTAGCCTTCGCATACGCTGGGATGGGCTCATCCACGTAGGCTTTTGGGCAGGTTGAGATTCATGATCAAGAGATGGTCCTCGCGTTCGTGTAGAAGGACTTCCTGGGCGAGGTTGGTTAACCTTAGCGATCACGAGGGGTTTTCCGCAACCGCGAAGAAGGTTCACTTGGGTAGATAATAAGGTTGTAAACGGGACTTGGATCATTTTTATCTCTTGTTTCACATTGGAGCCAATATTGGGGGCAATTTGGAAGAGCCATTTTCATCACCTATCATGAGGTAAGTGTTTCCTACTCATTGTGAGTTAAATACATGGATTATATAAGGAGTTTAACCTGAAAATTGGTAAAAATTATGGGATTTTGGAAGAAAACGTAAAAATGGAAATTTTGAATTTTTACCACGAAATTGGACATGAAATTGAGAATAATTTATATATTTTAGTTCATGGTGCTATGGGTAATGTTTATCTTCGAGAAATTTTTGAAATTCGTGCACGTGGGCCCGAGAGTTGACTTTATTGACTTTTTGTATAGAGTTGGGAATTATTTCTAAGAGGTATTTGGTAGGGTGTATAAGAATAATGTTGAATAAGGTGTATTATTAATGCAAGAAGTAATAATACATGGGTTAGTAATGCAAGTATTAGTTATGCAGAGATTATTTATTATCCATTATTTGGTGTGGTGATTTAAAAATTAAAATACATTGCATAATTTTTAAGAAAATTAGTTGTTTATAAAAATACCCTCCATATTCTTTAGCTATAAGGGATTTTAAGGATAATGTTTTCTTTAACCATGCTAATTTATACATTAATAGCCTTGGTATTGCTAATACCATGGTTTGCTATGTATTAGCTATACATATGATAATACCAAATAGGTTGTATAACTAATACTTGCATTAGTAATATATAGGTTGAAAAGGTGTACCAAACAAGGTATTACTAATAACAAAAGATAATACATGCATTACTTTTTCTAATGCATCTTACCAAACGACCCCTAATTGTTAAATTATGAGTCTTTGGGTATATATTGATTGGTTTGCACGTTGTTTGACTAGTTTCAGATCATTTGCATTGGTTTGAGGAGCTAGAGAGGCATTGGAGCCGATTATCGAATTTCGGAGCGAGGTAAGTCTCCTGTCTAACCTTGTGAGGGGGAATTTACCTCGTAGGTGTTATATTTGTTATGTGCAACTGTCAGGACCCAAAATCCAACTAGTCGTGATAGCACCTAGCCTAACCCGTTAGATAAGCCAATTAACAATAAATCGTAATATAATGATAATGATAAGAGTCAAAACTGAAATAACTGAATTTTATCCAACTCCCCAAGGACTAGTAATACAAATTATGAGCTTCTAAGACGTAGGGTGTCTGTGGTCATGTTTGATTGGCTTAAATATTTTGGAAAACATTTTCCTCATGAACTCATTTTCCTCCAATTGGAGAAAAATATTTTTCCTATCAAAAGAAGGGAAAACATTTTCCAAAACTCTTCTTCAATCTTCCCCACCATGTTCCCAACCCCCACACACCGCACCCATAGCCC
>AWOL01S0079678.1:5600-92058 GCA_000715115.1 Nicotiana otophora | reverse complement strand
GGACTTCCAGTACACCCTCCTGAATATGAGGATTTTGCATTTTGTGTAAACTCTTGTGGTTTGTTTGAGCAAGGGTACAAAGGAAGTCCATTCACATGGTGGAATGGGAGATCCAATGCTGAGTGTATATTCAAGAGATTGGATAGGATTTTTGTGAATTTGCCATTTCAGAACATGTTGCCAACTATTAAAGTTGAGCATCTAATCAGATCTGGATCAGATCATGCACCATTGCTAATGACATGTGGGGTGCAGACAACCAATTTTGTCAAGCCTTTTAGATTCTTGAACTTTTGGACAAAGCATGCTACATTTATGGATGTGGTGAGGCAGAATTGGGAAGCGGATTTCATAGGGGATCAGTTTTTGATGTTCAAGCAGAATATCAAGAGGGTGCAGGCAGCACTCTCAAAATGGAATAGGGAAACATATGGTGATATCTTCAAGCAATTGGATATTTTGGAGGACATTGTTAGGGTGAAGGAGATGTTGTTTGAAGAAGAGCCTACAACTGAGAATAGGATTGTTCTTCAAAAGGCTCAATCTGAATTAAAGAAATACTTGAATATTAAGGAGAAGTATTGGAAGCAAAAAGCTGGGATGACTTGGTTTGCTGAAGGAGATAGGAATACAAGTTTCTTTCACAACCATGTCAATGGCAAAAGAAAGAAATTGCAACTGAAGAGGATCAAAAGTGGCAGTGGGGTATGGATTGAAGACCAGGAGCAATTGGCTACAGCTGCAGTGGACTTCTATCAAAAATAGTTCACAAATGAAGGTGATGCTTCTGAATTTCCCTTGCTCAATAATGTACCTTCAGTGGTCACTATGGATCAAAATTTGGAACTTAGCAGATTGCCAACAATTGAAGAAGTAAGGGCAGTAGTTTTTGAGCTTAGTGGGGAGAGTGCTAGTGGCCCTGATGGATTCACTGGCTTGTTTTATCAAACATGCTGGGATGTTATTGGTGCTGATATACACAACATGGTGCTACACTTCTATGGAGGAGCTGCATTGCCTAAATCCATCACTCACACCAATCTAGTGTTACTGCCCAAGAAACCTAGAGTTGAGACCTTCTCTGACCTAAGACCTATTAGTTTGAGCAATTTCATTAACAAGGTTTTGTCTAGGGTGTTACATGACAGATTGGAAAATTTTTTGCCATCTCTAATAGCTCCTAATCAATCCGGATTTGTAAAGGGTAGGAGTATATTTGAGAACATCTTATTGACACAAGAAATTGTCACTGACATAAGGTTAAGGGGAAAGCCAGCTAATATGGTGATCATGATTGATATGGATAAGGCATATGATAGGGTCTCATAGAAGTACTTATTACATGTGCTAAGAAAGATGGGATTTTCTGAACACTTCATCAACATGGTGTGGAACTTGATGTCAAATAACTGGTATTCAGTATTGGTGAATGGGTAGTCCTCAGGGTTCTTTAAGTCGATAAGGGGTGTGAAACAAGGGGATTCCTTGTCTCAAGCATTGTTCATCCTGTCAGCTGAGGTACTTTCCAGGTCTTTGAATAAGCTTTTTGAAGACAATTCATTTGTGGGATTTGGAATGCCTAAGTGGTATGATTCTTTAAACCACTTGGCGTATGCTGATGATACAATAATCTTTGCATCTGCTCATCCTCCCTCTTTGAGAAAGATTATGCCAGTGTTGGGGAACTATGAGAAGATATCAGGTCAGATGATCAACAAAGATAAGAGTTAATACTACATGTATTCAAAGGTCACTAATGGATTATTTCAGGCAGTTGGAGCTATTACAGGATTTGCAAGAGGTAAATTCCTCTTCACATATCTAGGGTGTCCTGGTTTTTACACTAGAAGGAGGAAGGACTATTATGAGGATCTTATCAAGAAGATGAAGGATAAATTGCATTCATAGAAAGGAAAACTATTGTCATTTGGAGGAAAGGTAACACTCATCTCTAGTGTGTTGCAAAGTATGCCAGTTCACATGTTATCAGTCCTTGATCCACCAAACAGCATCCTGGGGCATCTACATAAGACTTTTGCTAGGTGCTTTTGGAGCAAAAAGGAAGAAGGGAGAAGCAGACACTGGGCTTCATGGCAAAATCTTTGCCTTCCTAAATAGGAAGGGGGGCCAGGTTTTAGGTCCTTAAATGATGTCTTAAGGGCACTGTTTGCTAAACTATGGTGGAGGTTTAGGACCACAAAATCATTGTGGTCTAATTTCATGTGGAATAAGTATTGCAAGAAGGAGCCACCAACTGTGGTGCATTTTAGGGGAGGGTCTCATGTTAGGAGACAAATGCTGAATGCTAGGGAAAAAGTAGAACATGATCGTATGGGAATTGAAGAGTGGAACAACTAATATTTGGCATGCAAATTGGGCTGGATTGGGTGCACTTTATCATGTATTACCCGAAGACTTTCCAATCAATGAAGGTCTTCAGGAGGTGGCAGAACTACGGCAAGGGGAAACATGGGATGATCAGCTGCTAGATCAAACTTTCAATGAGGAAATTGCAGAACATATAAGGCTAAATGTGCACTATGAAGGCAGTGAGGGATATTGGGATAAGCCATACTGGATTCCAACTCCTTCAGGAAAGTTCAGTGTTAGCAATGCTTGGCAAATATTAAGGCATAGGGCAGATCCTAATCAGGAATTCAAGTTAATGTGGATTAAAGGTTTGCCATTCAAGATATCCTTCTTCTTATGGAGATTGTGGAGGTAGAAAATAGCCACCGATGACATGTGGAGGAGGCAAGGGCAATTGGTGATGTCTAGGTGTTGGTGTTGTCAGCAGCCCCAAGAGGAATCCATGGAGCATATATTTGTCACAAGTCCTACTGCCTCTAAGGTATGGAACTTGTTCATGGGGGCTGCTGGAATATCTGTGCAATTTATTCAATTGAAGCAGATTATAAGGCATTGGTGGTATGCTCAGTGTTGTCCGAAATTAAAACTACTATTTCAAGCAGTACCAGCTATCATCACTTGGGAGCTTTAGAAGAGAAGAAATGCAAGTAAACATGGTGGTTCAATGTCCACAGATAGGGTGATTCATGAGATAAATAGGACATTGCATCAACTGGCAAGGGTGAGGTATGATTGGATCCCTAATATTCCATTGTTATGGCCAGACATGATTCAATACTTTGAAGGATATAAACCTATATTGATCACTACAAGAGTAACATGGCAGCTTCCCTATCATGGTTGGTACAAATGTAATACTGATGGAGCTTCAAAGGTCAATCCTAGACCTAGCTACCTAGGCTTCTGTGTGAGGGATGATGAAGGTGATGTGGGCTATGCTAGGGAAGTAGACCTGGGAGTGACAACTAATGTGGTGGCTGAAGATAAGGCTATTCTTCAAGGGTTGGAATATTGTGTGGAGCATGATTTTCACCCTCTCATACTGGAGACCGATTCATTGGTAATGAAGAAGGCGATAGAAGGGGAATGGGATCCCTCTTGGGTAATTGCATAGGATGTGAAGAAAATTATAGAGATGAAGGACAACTTCAATGTGATCTTTCAACATGTGTTCAGAGAAGGCAACTTAGTGGCGGATTTTATAGCTAACATTGCGTTCTCTTTTGCAGGTACATCTGAATTTCATTCATTCTCTGAATTGCCTAGTGTAGGGAGGTTGATCAATCCAGACAAATCTCAATCACCTAACCTTAGGATTAGGATAGCAAAGAGAAGAACCCCAGACTGATGGCTTCACAAGATTGGACTCTGCACAAACTGATATGTCCAAATGCTAAGGAAAATGCTGAACCCATCATATGGTATTTTTGGAGATTGTAGAATCATTTCTTAGTGGTATTAGCATGCTTTCAAGCTCAATCTGCAGTTGGTTTAGCAATGTTTTGAATGATGACTACATTAAAGGTTCTAGTAGGGAAGGATCCGAGCTTACAAGATCACAAAAAGGCACAGCCTTTGCCTTGCAAAGTCTTCTTAAAGCCAGATCATTCCTGGCTTTTGCCTTGTAAAGCCAGCCTAAAGCCAGCTCATGCCTGGCTTTTGCCTTGTAAAGCCTGGATAAAGCCAGCTCATGCCTGGCTTTTGCCTTGTAAAGCCTGCCTAAAGCCAGCTCACGCCTGGCCTTTGGCCTGCAAAGCCAGCACAAGCCTGGCTTTTGCCTTGCAAAACCTGCCTAAAGCCAGCGCATTCCTGGCCTTTGCCTTGTAAAGCTTGCCTAAAGCCAGCTCATGCCTGGCTTTTGCCTTGCAAAGCCTGCCTAAATCTAGGCTCCTCTTCTACACATTAATCTTGATGAGTGAGCACATGATTAATACTTGAAAAAAATCAGTTCACTGCATATGGAGATCATATAGTAGCGACACTGGGAGGATGAAGCGGACTTCAACTCTGCGGTAGAGATGTTTGGAATTCATTTTAGCCTATGGACAATATGCCCCGGTGCCTGGTGAGAGCTTGATAGGTGCTGCTTGGTATTTGCCAATGACAATTGGATTCACATACACTAATAGGAGAGGGAAGCATTCAACTTATCATGTTGTAATAGTTAGTTCATTAGATTGTATCTTTTCTATCTTTTTTAATAGCTAGTAGCTTCATGCAACTTCTATTTTGTTTTGGACATCTTGTAAGCATTGGACCCATTTTGGGATTTTATTTATATATTAGCCAGTAGGCAAAAACAATTAAATTTAGAAGTATTGCCTAAAAAAAAATCATCAATCAAATGCCAAAAATAAAGATCGATTCATGAAATATAACTAAAACTGAGAATATAACACTTAAACCAATCCATGTGGTGAAATTCACCTCCACAATCACCCAAATCCGAGCTCTCCAACTCCAAATATGACCAAATGAACAAACCCTCGATATTATATGCTTCTGCCCAGTTGTTCTGCCTCGTTTCTTATGCCAAACGATCCTGAAAACTACTTTTGATGCCTTCAATGGATTTCTCGTAAATTTCAGTCAAGTTAGACTTTTGAATCACTGCATTTGACCTTATAATGAAGGAGATATGTTGGTTTCAATATATGGAAATAGTTTAGATTTTTAAATATGAATTCAGTGGCAATATTATAATTTATCTGAAAAATCTAGCAACCCAATTCTTAGTAAAATGACCATAAATTTCTCATATGATGCCAAAACTTGATGATTCCAGTTGCTATGGTTCCAAAGTTACGATACGGATATAATGGTTTAGTTAAAATACGAATCAAAGGCCGTTTGCTCAATATGGAAACCTCTATGCTCAAATCGACATCGAAACCGAAAGCAATCACCATATAACCCAAACTTATCCAAAACTCATCGAAATTTAACCAAACTTTGTGTACATGTCCAAAATCATCTTAAAAACCTATTGTAATAATTAAAACCTGATTCCGAGTCCGTTTTGCCCAAAAGTCAAATATTTATCAACTCTTCCAACTTAAAGCTTCTAAAACGAGAATCATTCTTCCAAATCATTCTCGAACGCTCGAAAATCGAAACCAACCATACACACATGTCATAGTACATAATATGAAGCTACTCAAAGTCTCAAACAACTGTATGGAATGCTAAAGCTCAAAATGACCGGCCAGGTCGTTACATTAACATGTTATAGGAGCTATGCACGTATGAGGTGACGAGATTCGTGTGTATGCTAGAATTCATTATTAGGTCTGGGTAGACTTAGACTCATGCCATACTTTAATTGTGTAATTTGAGTTATTATTGACTGTTTAAATTCTTTAATTTATATTTTTGCATGAGACTAGACTTGCGTAAGGTATCAGACTTGCTATATTAGATATTTCACGAGCTAGTTAATTAGAAGTGGAAATTGAACTTCCTTTTATGGATTTCTCCCGCGATATAGGAAATTGTCCGAAAAGTTTCTTAAAATTCATAACTCACACAAATATTCCTGAGTGGGGCCAATGACCCGTCAAGTTTAACTAATCCTATGGGATCAGGTTGAACGCCTCAACGGTAATGTTATGGATCGGGCCTTATGAACTCAACAGTATTATGGGATGCATTTATGGTTAGGGTTGTTCAAATTAGGTAGTGTACACGATTATTATGGGATCGGGTCGTACGCCACGACAGGAAATCGTGCCAATACTCCTATGGGATTGGGCCACTCACCTTGGCAGAATCATGCAAAATATGGGATAAGAAGTCAGCATTCTTGTGAGTCTTCCTGACTTGAGATGTGACCTTTTATTTGGTATTGACCATTATGTATTCCATTTCAGGACGTATCTGGTATTTGAGGACTTCGTGTTTACTAGTAACGATACGGCCGATCGTTTTGAGTATTTTAGCCTCGTCCCTATATTTATTGCCTTCTCTATGTTAAATTTTGGTTATGTGACTTACTGGGGTGGTTGGTTTTGGTTTCTGGTGAGTTTCGGAGTGAATTGTGACACTCAGTCCCAAAATTGGAAGCCTAAGTTGAAAGAGTTGACCGGAATTTGACTTTTGTGTAAATGACTCCAGAGTGGAGTTTTGATGATTCCGATAGCTCCTTATGGTGAGTTTTGACTTAGTAGTGTGTCCGGATATTGATTTGGAGGTCCGTAGGTCGTTTTGGCTTGAATTAGCGAAAGTTGAAAAGTTGAAGGTTTGGAAGGTTGAGAAGTTTGACCAAGAGTTGGCTTTATTGATATCAGATCTAGATTTTAATTCCGAGGGTTGTAATAGGTCCGTTGTGTCATTTAGGACTTGTGTGCAAAATTTGAGATAAATCGGAGTTGGTTCGATGTGTTTCGACATTGGTGTTAGAAGTTGAATGTCCATTCATTCAATAGGCTTGTAATGGGGTGCTATTCGTAGATTTGATGTTGTTTGATGTGATTTTAGGCTTCGAGTGGGTTTGCTATGTATTTTGGAACTTGATGGTATATTTGGACGGGGGCCCCAAGCATGATTCGGATTGATTCGGGTCCATTTTGGCACTTAGAAGGAAGTGTTGTTGAAGCTGATGTTCCAATGTCATCGCACCTACAGTGGGCTTGGCCGCAGGTGCATCTAGGAGATCGCAGAAGTGAAGGAGGCTGGCTAGGGTGAAGTTTGCAAGTGCGGACACCTGGGCGTAGGTGCGCACACGCATAAGTGACGACTCGTCCGCAGAAGCGAACTTTGAGCGTGCAGTGAGAGACCGCAGGTGCGGTAACCTTTCACAGAAGTGGGAGTGCAGAAGCACATTATGGGTCGCAGAAGCGGCGATTGCTGGGCTGGAGTTGGGGTTGTATCTCTGATGTTTCTTCCACAAAAGCGGAATGCCTAGGCTGAAATAGAGAAGATCGAGGGTTAGAGTTATTTTTCACCTTTTGAGTTAGAGAGCTCCGTTTTGGCGATTTTGGAAGGGATTTTCAAGGATTTGATCGGGGTAAGTGTTTTTGACTCGGATTTGATTATTATTTATGAATCCATCATTGTTTTTATAATTTAATTAGTATTTTGAGTTGGAAAAATTGGGAAATTTTGTGAAAACTTCCTAAACTATAAATTGAGGATTTAAAGGTCAATTTGAGGTTGGAAATTGATAATTTTAAAATTGTTGGACTCGTTATTGAATGGGTATTCAGATTTTGTAAGTTTGGTCGGGTTCCGAGGTGCGGGCCTCGGGCTGACTTTTTGAGATGATTTGTTGATTTTCTTTAAAGATTGTAACTTTATTATCCGGATTAGTTTTCTATGGTTTGTATTTGTGGTATTAAGTAATTTTGGCTAGATTCGAGTCGTACGGAGTTGGATATTCACGAAAAAGGCTTACTAGTGGGTGGACTTAGCTTGTTTGAGGTAAGATCTTGCCTAACTTTGTGGGAGGGAAACTACTCCTTAGGACTTGGGTTGATTGTGCTATTTGTGTTATGTGAAAGCCTTGTATGCAAGGTGACGAGTGGGTACACGAACTATATGTGGTATTTGACGGGTTTAGGCCATTTAGACTCTTTCCATGCCTTTAGTTGAGTTGTTATAACATGTCACCTCTTATTACTGTTAATCCACCCATACATTTGTTTATCTACTCTCACATGCTTATTTGACGTTGTAGCACTTGTTTCACCTCTTAGTTGTTATTTTGCTCTTACATCCTTTAGTTGAAGTTGTTGCTTCGCTTATTGTCTTGTTACTTCTTTAACTGTTGAACTACCTTACTTGGAGTTGTTATTTCATGGAATATATTCTTTTTGAGTTATTGTTGTTTAAGTTGTAAAATCCGTTATCACATTGAAGCAAAGTTGATAATTGTTGAAGTATCTCTCTTGTTAAGCTATTCACTTTTATTTTGTTATTGTTTCCGTTCTGTCATGCCCCGAACTCGAGGAGCGCGACCGGCACTCAACCGAGTAAACCCAGTCGAGCAAGCCTATTTTATATTAACCTTTCATCATCAATCATGCATGATTTACCATAACATAATGAGATCTCTATTTTCATATTGAATACATTTGGCTCAATGGCCCATAAATTCTTTCTCGTGATGGTTACACAGCTTTATAAATAACTGTAAATACTGTGAACATAAATACATGACAAAATTCAAATCTTTAATTACATGACCCACAATGTTCATGGAGCTTCTATGACAATAGATAACTAAATACATAAAATGAACTAGACCCAAACACCCACTAGAACTATAGCGGGCTCACCATAAGCTGAGTAGTGAAGAAGATCCCTATCAAAGATCCATATCATCCTGTAGAAGTATACCTGCATCCAAAAAACATGAAGTGTCCCGGCAAAAGGGACGTAAGTACATGTGGAATAGTACTCGTATGTAAAGCAGTCAAAGCAACATATGAAAATATGGTAACTCAAATAAGAGGCAAATAAAATACATCAAGAAACTTCGAAACATTCCATAAAATCACATTTCAAGTCTTATTATACTTGCATCATTCTAAATTTCTTTGAGGATCAACTGAGCCATATGAACTATACGTGGAATACATAATATAATGTAATTGTATCAACATGTACAAATAAGGCCAATGAAAGTAACACCTTCCTCCCTTCCTTTACACATATACATTTAATAGACTATCCTTGGTGTTCACATATCATATTATACACCTATGCGTCTCATAGACCGTTCACAGTTTTCACTTACACAATACAAATACACCTATTCAAGGGCTTGGAAATACAATATGAATATGATGAATCATGGTAACAATAAAAGGGCATAGATAGTCGTTAACGTCAAGAAAACTTATTCGGAGATTCCATTCAAATTTATAGATATTAAATCGGGAATCCTCTATAACCACCTTCTCACAAAGCGGCCCTATATGCGGGTGGAGGTGTATCACGATACCACAATCTCTACATAAAGCGGCCCTGCAGCCTCACCCCAATATATACGGGTGGAGGTGTATCACAATACCACAATCCCTACACAAAGTGGCCCTGCCGCCTCACCCCAATAAATGCGGGTGGAGGTGTATCACAATACCACAATACCTACACAAAGCGGTCCTGTCGCCTCACCCCAATATATGTGGGTGGAGGTGTATCCCAATACCACAATCCTTACACAAAGCGTTCATGCCGCCTCACCCCAATATATGCGGTTGGAGGTCGATCACAATACCGCGATCGCTACACAAAGCGGTCATGCTGTCTCACCCCAATATATGAGGTTGGAGGTGTATCACAATACCACAATCCCTACACAAAGCGGTCATGCCGCCTCACCCGAATATATGCGGGTGGAGGTGTATCACAATATTACGATCCCTACACAAAGCGGTCATACCACCTCACCCCAATATATGCAGGTGAAGGTGTATTCCACATTATCAAAACTCTACACAAAGCGGCATTGCCGCCTCATCCCAATGTATGTGGGTGGAGGTGTAATCCCATTCACTATACCATATATAAACTCACAGCGACATAGTTTGTCATTACATTTAAGGTCGTAATTTCTCATATCAGTAGAATAGTTCATGTTCATGATCATCATGGACAAACACAAATCATTACATTAGCACATGCATGGTAAATCAATAAGTCGATTTCAATGGCACATGGGCCCAATTTCCTTTCTTAAGGTTCATCGTCATTTATCATAGGACATATCCCTTTCATCTCGTTATTCAGTCACTTGACAACTTGAGGCCATTAGCTATGTTCATGGATCTTGGGGACCTAACGTCGATGTTATTTACATTAATTATTTTGGTAGCATACATACTATGACTGAAACCATAGGGACATACAACATCCCTTAATTCTCATTTTGGCAAACAGCTATATTTCATGTTCATACCATCACTCACTTGTACTTGCCATGGGTGATCATAGAACATCATGAACATTCAAAATATTTAGGAACACCATAGCCTCTCCTCGTGAGGGCGTAGAAGCTTATAACACATTGGAAACATAAGTACAAATACGTTAATCTTATAACCTTTCACACCATATATCACTTCACAATTATTTTCAACTACTTACAATATCATTATTTCATTGGCTCCCTTGGCCATACATATTATTCTCCATTTATGGCACCGTGGCCATATATCATATTCCGCACTTTCATTTCTTTACTTTCAAGGATTATTATCATGAACATCATCATATAGAATACTCTTGAAATACCTTTCTCCCAAAAAAGGCAATGCACAATTTCAACTCATGAATATGTAAGAAATCAAAACATATTGTAAATACCTGCCAAGCATAGCATTAGTTAGAACAACCACATTTGGATATGACTTGAGTACATAAGATTTTGGATAATTCTATTTTCCGACTCAATTTGGAATAGTTGAATCATGGCTCATTTCATAATATTTCACACATCATTTAATTTTATTGGCACTATTGGCCATAAGTATAACTTGCATTCTTGGCAGGGTGTTCACACTTTATATCCCCGACTCACTACTTCACACATTATATCCCAAACTCACTACTTTCACTTTCAAGCATAAATATAGATTATAGACAACAAGAAATCCCTTATCGTGACTTTTAGTACACTTATGAGCAATTAAAAGTCTTATGCATATTGAGACTTCTTACACAATTTGACATAATAGCCTTCACTTGAAATACTACTTGGAGTCATAACATTTTTATACCCAACTCTTACTTTGAACACATTCCCGAAGGATAACATCATATGATAAGATCATCCCGAATACATTTTGAACATATACCTTTCAACACAAAGCTTATTCGGAATAGTTAATTTATATAGAATAACTCGGGACTCACAAGAAAATCATGGGATACAATTCTAGGAAAGAGGTTTAGCCAACATACCTCGCTTTGAGCTTTTCTTAAATTACTACATAGTTCCAAAAATTCTAGCAATCCCAATCTATTTTAAGACATAACAAACTTGAACACAAATTAGGAAGATATTCATGGTTTCAGTTGATTTGAGCATTTTATCAAACACTAGGTGTGCAAATTTGGCTACAAGGTTCTTCTACAAGATTTCCTTCATTCTAAAACCCAATCTTTACTTATTTGAGATCAACAATCTTTCTACAAACTTTATTGCTACATGCATGTATAAATAATACTCTCATACCCAAGAATCATACTCCTAATCATCCATCTTCTACCCAAATTTGAAATTTAAAACTAGGGTATGGAACCTTACCTCTTAGATGAAGAACTCGTGGGATTTCCTTGTTGGATTTCAAAGCTTGGACAACATCTTGATGAACAAAACACTTTATCTACTTCCTCTCTCTAGAACACTCTTACTTCTCTCTAAAAAAACTCAGATAATTGCCCCAAAATTAGCCCCAAAGCCTATTTATCAAAATGGGGTCAGGTTATGAAAATAGAAAAATTAACCCTCCAAAATCAAGTCTGCGGTCGCATAATGGACCGCAGAATTGGTATGAGGGTCGCAAAATTGACCGCAAAATTGGTGCTCAAAACTGGGCTGCACTGTCCATTCTACGACCAGTTTTGCGGTCGCAGAAGCAGTTTCGCAATCGCATAATGATTCTGCGGTCGCACATCTAACCGCAGAATCACATTCTTCCAGCCTTTGGTAGTTTGCTCATAACCTCTTGTAGGAATGTCCAAATGACAAATGGTTAGAAGATCTAGAAACTAGACTCAAAGAGCTTTCATTGGATAGGTTATTCATCACATAACGCCTTATATATATATATAAGTATATATGCTCCTCCAAAGTTTAGTCTTGTGCGTACCCATTTGAAACTTTAGTCTATCATGAAATTTCCAACTTGACTTGGACTTAGGGATCTCCGTAGAACCCACACCACTTATAATGTGCCTCGTACACTTATTATCATATCCAATTGATATCCATAATATTAATAGTCCTCGTCTGCATAAAAAATAATATAATTAGCGCACATCAACTTTATTAATAGCGCTTATGTACTTCAAAGTTTTTCGGTGTGTTACATTCTCCCCCACTTAAGAACATTCGTTCTCGAATGTTTTAAAAGTCACTTCTAATAATAGAGTTACCATCCCTTTACCTCCAACCATTATGCATAGGCACTTATGACTACATGGGTCTTATACTTCCTATTAAAAATCTCAACTTACTTATGGACCTTAAAATTTGGCTATCTTTACAAATTCTTAAAACTTTCGGTAGAGTTTCCCCTGTAACAGGGCCTATCCACCTGTCAGAGAATCCCAGAAATTAATCCTAAATAACATATAGATAACACCACATTGCACCATATACATGAAATCAATAACAATGACTCTCGAGGCCAACTGTATGACCTTGCTTACCTTGGTCGTATCCTTGACAGTTCCTTCCTCCATTACGAGGACAATTCGGCACCTCACATATTATGCCTGTCATATGCATCATTCCTTAATCCTTAGGCCTTTCTCATTTCGTAGCACGATGTGCTACATTCCTTGGTATTAACAAGGGAACTCTGAGACTAACTTGTAACATTAATGCACGATCGAGGATAGAAGAAGAGAAACATTTCCTAAATGTCGTTGTAGCCTCCCTATTATAAGTGTGGCCGGAACCACACCGATCAGAGGGACTCTACTGACACAGCTCCATGACACTTTAGGACTCCTAAACCATGCTCTGATACCAAGTTTCTCACGCCTCGAACTCGAGGAGCGCAACTGGCGCTCAACCAAGTAAACCCAGTCGAGCAAGCCTCTTTTATATTAACCTTTCATCATCAATCATGCATGATTTACCATAACATAATGAGATCTCGATTTTCATATTGAATACATTTGGCTCAATGGCCCATAAATTCTTTCTCCTGATGGTTACACAGCTTTATAAATAACTGTAAATACTATGAACATAAATACATCACAAAATTCAAATCTTTAATTACATGACCCACAGTGTTCATGGAGCTTCTATGACAATAGATACCTAAATACATAAAATGAAGTAGACCCAAACACCCACTAGAACTGTAATGGGCTCACCATAAGCTGAGTAGTGAAGAAGATCCCTGTCAAAGATCCATATCATCCTGTAGAAGTATATTTGCATCCATTAAAAGATACAGTGCCCCCGGAAAAAAGGACTTGAGTACATGTGGAATAGTACGTATGTAAGACAGTCAAAACAACATATGAAAATATGGTAACTCAAATAAGATGCAAATAAAATACATCAAGAAACTACGAAACATTCCATAGAATTATATTTCAAGTATTATTATACTTGCATCATTCTAAACTTCTTTTAGGATTAACTGAGCCATATGAACTATACGTGGAATACATAATAAAATGTAATTGTATCAACATGTACAAACAAGGCCACTGAAACTGCACCTTCCTCCCTTCCTTTACACATATACATTTCATAGACTATCCTTATTGTTCACATATCACATTATACACCTATGCATCTCATAGACCGTTCACAGTTTTCACTTACACAATACAAATACACCTATTCAAGGTGTTGGAAATATAACATGAATATTATGAATCATGGTAACAATAAAAGGGCTTAGATAGTCGTTAACGTCAAGCAAATTTATTAAGAGCTTCCGTTCAAATTTATAGATATTAAGTCGGGAATCCTCTATAACCACCTTCACACAAAGCGGCCTTATATACGGGTGGAGGTGTATCACGATACCACAATCTCTACACAAAGCGGCCCTGCAGCCTCACCCCAATATATACGGGTGGAGGTGTATCACGATACCACAATCTCTACACAAAGCGGCCCTGCAGCCTCACCCCAATATATACGGGTGGAGGTGTATCACAATACCACAATCCCTACACAAAGCGGCCCTACCGCCTCACCCCAATAAATGCAGGTGGAGGTGTATTACAATACCATAATCCCTACACAAAGCAGTCCTGTCGCCTCACCCCAATATATGTGGGTGGAGGTGTATCATAATACCACAATCCCTACACAAAGCGGTCATGCCGCCTTACCCCAATATATGAGGTTGGAGGTCGATCACAATACCGTAATCGCTACACAGAGCGGTCATGTCGTCTCACCCCAATATATGAGGGTGGAGGTGTATCACAATACCACAATACCTACAGAAAGTGATCATGCTGCCTCACCCCAGTATATGCAGATGGATGTGTATCACAATACCACGATCCCTACACAAAGCAGTCATGCGGCCTCACCCCAATATATGCGGGTGGAGGTGTATTCCACATTATCAAAACTCTATACAAAGCGGCCTTGCCGCCTCACCCCAATGTATGCGGGTGGGGGTGTAATCCCATTCACAATACCATATCATTGGAATACTTCATGTTCATCATCATTACATTAGCACATGCATGGTAAATCAATAAGTCGATTTCAATGGCACATGGGCCCAATTTCCTTTCTTAAGGTTCATCATCATTTATCATTGGACATCTCCCTTTCATCTCGTTATTCACTCACTTGACATCTTGAGGCCATTAGCTATGTTCATGGATCTTGGGGACCTAACGTCGATGTTATTTACATTAATTATTTTGGTGGCATACATACTATGGCTTAAACCATAGGGACATACAACATCCCTTAATTCTCATTTTGGCAAACGGCCACATTACATGTTCATACCATCACTTACTTGTACTTGCCATGGGTGATCATAGAACATCAAGAACATTTAAAATATTTAGGAACACCATAGCCTCTCCTCGTGAGGGCGTAGGAGCTTATAACACATTGGAAACATAAGTACAAATACGCTAATCTCATAACCTTTCACACCATATATCACTTAACAATTACTTTCAACTACTTACAATATCATTATTTCATTGGCTCCCTTGGCCATACATATTATTCTCCATTTATAGCACCGTGGCCGTATATCCTATTCCGCACTTTTATTTCTTTACTTTCAAGGATTATCATCATGAACATTATCAAATAGAATACTCTTGAAATACCTTTCCCCCCAAAAAAGAAATACATAATTTCAACTCATGAATATGTAAGAACTCAAAACATATTATAAATACCTACCAAGCATAGCATTAGTTAGAACAACCATATTTGGACATGATTTGAGTACATAAGCTTTTGGATAATTCTATTTTCGGACTCAATTTGGAATAGTTGAATCAAGTCTCATTTTATAATATTTCACACATCATTTCATTTCATTGGCGCTATTGGCCACAAGTATAACTTTCATTCTTGGCACGGTGTTCACACTTTATATCCCCAACTCACTACTTCGCACTTTATATCATCAACTCACTACTTTCACTTTAAAGAATCTATATAGATTATAGACAACAGGGAATCCCTAATCATGACTTATAGTATACCTATGAGAAATTAAAAGTCTTTTGCATATTGAAACTTCTTACACAATTTGACATAATAGCCTTCACTTGAAATACTACTTGGAGTCATAACATTTTTATACCCAACTCTTACTTTGAACACATTCCCAAAGGATAACATCATATGATAAGATCATCCGGAATACATTTTGAACATATACCTTTCAACACAAAGCTTATTCAGAATAGTTAATTTATAAAGAATAACTCGGGACTCACAAGAATATCATGGGATTCAAATTCTAGGAAAGAAGTTTAGCTAAAATACGCCGTTTTGATCTTTCCTTAAATTACTACAACGTTCCGAAAATTCTAGCAATCCCAATCTAGTTTGAGACATAACACAATTGAACACAAATTAGGAAGTGATTCATGGTTTCAGCTCATTTGAGTATTTTATCAAACACTAGGTGTGCAAATTTGGCTACAAGGTTCTTCTACTAGATTTCCTTCATTCTACAACACAATCTTTACTTATTTGAGATCAACAATATTCCCACAAACTTTATTGGTACATGCATGTATAAATAATACTCTCATACCCAAGAATCATACTCTTAATCAGCCATCTTCTACCCAAATTTGAACTTTAAAACTAGGGTATGGAACCTTACCTCTTAGATGAAGAACTCGTGGGATTTCCTTGTTGGATTTCAAAGCTTGGACAACATCTTGATGAACAAAACACTTCATCTACTTCCTCTCTCTACAACACTCTCACTTCTCTTTAAAAAAACTCAAATAATTGCCCCAAAATAAGCCACAAAGCATATTTATCAAAATGGGGCCAGGTTATGAAAATAGAAAACTTAATCCTCCAAAATCAGGCCTACGATCATATAATGGACCGCAGAATGGGTATGCGGGTGGCAAAATTTACCGCGAAATTGGTGCCCGAAATTGGGCTGCACTGGTCCATTCTACGACCAGGTTAAGCAGTTTCGCGATCACATAATGATTCTACGGTCGCACAATCATTAGATAGATTGAAGAGATAGAAACTAGACCCAAAGCGCTTTCATTAGATAGGTTGATCATCACATAACTCCTTATATATATGTAGATATTCTCCTCCAAAGTTTGGTCTTGTGCGTACCCATTTGAAACTTTAGTCTATCATGAAATTTCCAACTTGACTTGGACTTAGGGATCTCCGTAGACCCCACACCACTTATAATGTGCCTCGTACACTTATTATCATATCCAATTGATATCCATAATATTAATAGTCCTCGTCTGCATAAAAAATAATTTAATTAGCATACATCAACTTTCTTAATAGCGCTTATGTACTTCAAAGTTTTTCGGGGTGTTACATTCTCCCCCACTTAAGAACATTCGTTCTCGAATGTTTTTAAAGTCACTTCTAATAATAGAGTTACCATCCTTTAACCTCCAACCATTATGCATAGGCATTTATGACTACATGGGTCTTATACTTCCTATTCAGAATCTCAACGTACTTATGGCCCTTAAACTTTGGCTATCTTTACAAATTCTTAAAACGTTCGGCAGAGTTTTCCCTGTAACTGGGCCTATCCACCTGTCAGAGAATCCGAGAAATCAATCCTAAACAACATAGAGATAACACCATATTGCAACATATACAAGCAATTTACAACTATGACTCTTGAGGCCAACTGTATGACCTTGCTTACCATGGGCGTATCCTTGACATTTCCTTCCTCCTTACGAGGACAATTTGGCACCTCGCATATTATGCCTGTCATATGCGTCATTCCTTTAATCCTTAGGCCTTTCTCATTTCGTAGCCTGATGTGCTACATTCCTTGGTATTAACAAGGGAACTCCGAGACTAACTTGTAACCTTAACGCACGATCGAGGATAGAAGAAGAGAAACATTTCCTAAATGTCTCGCATCCTCCCTATTATAAGTGTGGCCGGCAACACATCGATAAGAGGGACTCTACTGACACAGCTCCGTGACACCTTAGGACTTCTAAACCATGCTCTGATACCAAGTTTGTCACGCCTCAAACTCGAGGAGCGCGACCGGCGCTTAACTAAGTAAACCCAGTCGAGCAAGCCTATTTTATATTAACCTCTCATCATTACACATGCATGATTTACCATAACATAATTAGATCTCGACTTTCATATTGAATACATTTGTCTTAATGGCCCATAAATTCTTTCTCCTGATGGTTACACAACTTTATAAATAACTATAAATATTGTGAACATAAATACACGAAAAAACTCAAATCTTTAATTACATGACCCACAGTGTTCATGGAGCTTCTATGACAATAGATACCTAAATACAGAAGATGAACTAGACCCAAACACCCAATAGAACCGTAACGGACTCACCATAAGCTGAGTAGTGAAGAAGCTCCCTATCAAAGATCCATATCATCCTGTAGAAGTATATTTGCATCCATTAAAAGATGCAGTGCCCCCGGCAAAAGGGACGTGAGTACATGTGGAATAGTATTCGTATGTAAGGCAGTCAAAACAATATATGAAAATATGGTAACTCAAATAAGAGGCAAATAAAATACATCAAGAAACTACTAAACATTACATAGAATTACATTCTAAGTCTTATTATACTTGCATCAATCTAAACTTCCTTTAGGATCAGCTGAGCCATATGAACTATACGTGGAATATATAATATGATGTAATTGTATCAACATGTACAAACAAGGGCAATGAAAGTGGCACATTCCTCCCTTCCTTTACACATATACATTTCATAGACTATCCTTATTGTTCACATATCATATTATACACCTATGCGTCTCACAGACCGTTCACAGTTTTCACTTACACAATACAAATACACCTATTCAAGGTCTTGGAAATACAACATGAATATTTTGAATCATGGTAACAATAAAAGGGCTTAGATAGTCGTTAACGTCAAACAAAATTATTAAGAGCTTCCATTCAAATTTATAGATATTAAGTCTGGAATCCTCTATAACCACCTTCACACAAAGCGGCCCTATATACGGGTGGAGGTATATCACGATACCACAATCTCTACACAAAGCGGCCCCGCAGCCTCACCCCAATATATACGGGTGGAGGTGTATCACAATACCACAATCCCTACACAAAGTGGTCCTGCCTCCTCACCCCAATATATACGGGTGGAGGTGTATCACAATACCACAATCCCTACACAAAGTGGTCCTGCCTCCTCACCCCAATATATGCGGGTGGAGGTGTATCACAATACCACAATCCCTACACAAAGCGGCCCTGCCGCCTCACCCCAATAAATGCGGGTGGAGCTGTATCACAATACCATAATCCCTACACAAAGTGGCCCTACCGCATCACCCCAATAAATGCGGGTGGAGGTGTATCACAATACCACAATCCCAA
Organism: Nicotiana otophora; assembly: GCA_000715115.1. Lineage (NCBI taxonomy): Eukaryota > Viridiplantae > Streptophyta > Magnoliopsida > Solanales > Solanaceae > Nicotiana > Nicotiana otophora. Next base: position 72,917 of record AWOL01S0079678.1, on the reverse strand, counting down.
CGCAAAGCGGTCCTGTCACCTCACCCCAATATATGTGGGTGGAGGTGTATGACAATACCACAATCCCTACACAAAGCGGTAATGCTGCCGCACCCCAATATATGCAGTTGGAGGTCGATCACAATACCGCAATTGCTACACAAAGCGGTCATGCCGTCTCACCCCAATATATGAGGGTGGAGGTGTATCAAAATACCACAATCCCTACACAAAGCGATCATGTTGCCTCACCCTAATATATGCGGGTGGAGGTGTATCACAATACCACGATCCCTACACAAAGCGGTCATGTCACCTCACCCCAATATACGCGGGTGGAGGTGTATTCCACATTATCAGAACTCTACACAAATCGGCCTTGTGCCTTACCCCAATGTATGCGGGTGGAGGTGTAATCCGATTCACAATACCATATATAAACTCAAAGCGACATAGTTTGTCACTACATTTAAGGTCATAATTTCTCATTACATTAGCGCATGCATGGTAAATCAAAAAGTTGATATTAATGGCATATGGGCCCAATTTCCTTTCTTAAGATTCATCATCATATATCATAGGATATCTCCATTTCATCTTGTTAATCACTCACTTTACATCTTGAGGCCATTAGCTAAGTTCATGGCTCTTGGGGACTTAACGTCTAAGTCATTTACATTAATTATTTTAGTAGCATACATACTATGACTAAAACCATAGGGACATACAATACCCCCTTAATTCACATTTTGGCAAACGGCCACATTTCATGTTCATACCATCACTTACTTGTACTTGCCATGGGTAATCATAGAACATCAAGAACATTTAAAATATTTAGGAACACCATAGCCTCTCCTCGTGAGGGCATAGGAGCTTATAAAACATTGGAAACATAAGTACAAATACATTAATCTCATAACTTTTCACACCATATATCACTTCACAATTACTTTCAACTACTTAAAACATCATTATTTCATTGGCTCCCTTGGCCATACATATTATTCTACATTTATGGCACCGTGGCCGTATATCATATTCCGCACTTTTATTTCTTTATTTTCAAGGATTATCATCATGAACATCATCATATAGAATATTCTTGAAATACCTATCCCCCAAAAAAGGCAATACACAATTTCAACTCTTGAATATGCAAGAACTCAAAACCTATTGTAAATACCCACCAAGCATAGCATTAGTTAGAACAACCATATTTGGACATGACTTGAGTACATAAGCTTTTGCATAATTCTATCTTTGGACTCGATTTGGAATAGTTGAATCAAGTCTCATTTTATAATATTTCACACATCATTTAATTTCATTAGCGCTATTGGCCACAAGTATAACTTTCATTCTTGGCACGGTGTTCACACTTTATATCCCCAACTCACTACTTCTCACTTTATATCCTCAACTCACTACTTACACTTTCAGCATCTATATAGATTATCGACAACAAGGAATCCATAAGCATGACTTTTAGTACACCTATGAGCAATTATGAGTCTTATGCACATTGAGACTTCTTACACAATTTGATATAATAGCCTTCACTTGAAATACTACTTGGAGTCATAACATTTTTATACCCAACTCTTACTTTGAACACAATCCCGAAGGATAACATCATATGATAAGATCATCCGGAATATATTTGGAACATATACCTTTCAACACAAAGCTTATTCGGAATAGTTAATTTATAAAGAATAACTCGGGACTCACAAGAACATCATGGTATTCAATTCTAGGAAAGAAGTTTAGCCAACATACCTCGCTTTGAGCTTTCTTTAAATTACTACAATGTTCCAAAAATTTAGCAATCCCAATCTATTTTCAGACATAATAGCATTTAACACAAATTAGGAAGAGATTCATGGTTTCAGCTCATTTGAGCATTTTATCAAATACTAGGTGTGCAAATTTGGCTACAAGATTCTTCTACTAGATTTCCTTCATTCTACAACCAATCTTTACTTATTTGAGATCAACAATCTTCCCACAAACTTTATTGGTACATGCATGTATAAATAATACTCTCGTACCCAAGAATCATACTCATAATTAGCCATCTTCTACCCAAATTCGAAATTTAAAACTAGGGTATGGAACCTTACCTCTTAGATGAAGAACTTGTGAGATTTCTTTGTTGGATTTCAAAGCTTGGACAAGATCTTGATGAACAAAACACTTCATCTACTTCCTCTCTCTAGAACACTCCCAGTTCTCTCTAATAAAACCTTAGATAATTGCCCCAAAATAATCCCCAAAGCCTATTTATCAAAATGGGGTCGGGTTGTGAAAATAGAAAAATTAACCCTCTGAAATCAGGTATGCGGTCGCATAATGGGCTGCAGAATTGGTATGCGGGTCGAAATATTGACCACAAAGCTGGTGCCCAAAACTGGGCTGCACTGGTCCACTTTGCGACCAGTTTTGCGATTACAAAAGCAGTTTCGCGATTGCATACTGATTCTGCGGTCGCACATCTGACCGCAGAATCACATTCTTCCAGCCTTTGGTAATTTGCGCATAACTTCTTGTAGGAATGTCCAAATGACAAACGGTTTGAAGAGATAGAACTAGACCCAACGATCTTTCATTAGATAGGTTGATCATCACATAACTCCTTATATATATGTAGATACGCTCCTCCGAATTTTTGTCTTGTGCGTACCCATTTGAAACTTTAGTCTATCATGAAATTTCCAACTTGACTTGGACTTAGGGATCTCCGTAGACCCCACACCACTTATAATGTGCCTCGTACACTTATTATCATATCCAATTGATATCCATAATATTAATAGTCCTCGTCTGCATAAAAAATAATTTAATTAGCATACATCAACTTTCTTAATAGCGCTTATGTACTTCAAAGTTTTTCGGGGTGTTACATTCTCCCCCACTTAAGAACATTCGTTCTCGAATGTTTTTAAAGTCACTTCTAATAATAGAGTTACCATCCTTTAACCTCCAACCATTATGCATAGGCATTTATGACTACATGGGTCTTATACTTCCTATTCAGAATCTCAACGTACTTATGGCCCTTAAACTTTGGCTATCTTTACAAATTCTTAAAACGTTCGGCAGAGTTTTCCCTGTAACTGGGCCTATCCACCTGTCAGAGAATCCGAGAAATCAATCCTAAACAACATAGAGATAACACCATATTGCAACATATACAAGCAATTTACAACTATGACTCTTGAGGCCAACTGTATGACCTTGCTTACCATGGGCGTATCCTTGACATTTCCTTCCTCCTTACGAGGACAATTTGGCACCTCGCATATTATGCCTGTCATATGCGTCATTCCTTTAATCCTTAGGCCTTTCTCATTTCGTAGCCTGATGTGCTACATTCCTTGGTATTAACAAGGGAACTCCGAGACTAACTTGTAACCTTAACGCACGATCGAGGATAGAAGAAGAGAAACATTTCCTAAATGTCTCGCATCCTCCCTATTATAAGTGTGGCCGGCAACACATCGATAAGAGGGACTCTACTGACACAGCTCCGTGACACCTTAGGACTTCTAAACCATGCTCTGATACCAAGTTTGTCACGCCTCAAACTCGAGGAGCGCGACCGGCGCTTAACTAAGTAAACCCAGTCGAGCAAGCCTATTTTATATTAACCTCTCATCATTACACATGCATGATTTACCATAACATAATTAGATCTCGACTTTCATATTGAATACATTTGTCTTAATGGCCCATAAATTCTTTCTCCTGATGGTTACACAACTTTATAAATAACTATAAATATTGTGAACATAAATACACGAAAAAACTCAAATCTTTAATTACATGACCCACAGTGTTCATGGAGCTTCTATGACAATAGATACCTAAATACAGAAGATGAACTAGACCCAAACACCCACTAGAACTGTAGCGAGATCATCATAAGCTGAGTATTGAAGAAGATCCCTATCAAAGATCCATATCATCCTGTAGAAGTATATTTGCATCCTTTAAAAGATGCAGTGCCCCCGGCAAAAGGGACGTGAGTACATGTGGAATAGTATTCGTATGTAAGGCAGTCAAAACAATATATGAAAATATGGTAACTAAAATAAAAGGCAAATAAAATACATCAAGAAACTACTAAACATTACATAGAATTACATTTCAAGTCTTATTATACTTGCATCATTCTAAACTTATTTTAGGATCAGTTGAACCATATGAACTATACGTGGAATACATAATATAATGTAATTGTATCAACATGTACAAACAAGGCCAATGAAAGTGGCACATTCCTCCCTTCCTTTACACATATACATTTCATAGACTGTCCTTATTGTTCACATATCATATTATACACCTATGTGTCTCAATGACGGTTCACAGTGTTCACTTACACAATACAAATACACCTATTCAAGGTATTGGAAATACAACATGAATATTATGAATCATGGTAACAATAAAAGGGCTTAGATAGTCGTTAACGTCAAGCAAATTTATTAAGCGCTTCCATTCAAATTTATAGATATTAAGTCGGGAATCCTCTATAACCACCTTCACACAATGCGGCCCTATATACGGGTGGAGGTGTATCACGAAACCACAATCTCTACACAAAGCGGCCCTGCAGCCTCACCCCAATATATACGGGTGGAGGTGTATCACAATATCACAATCTCTACACAAAGTGGTCCTGCCGCCTCACCCCAATATATGCAGGTGGAGGTGTATCACAATACCATAATCCCTACACAAAGCGGCCTGGCCGCCTGACCCCAATAAATGCGGGTGGAGGTGTATCACAATACCACAATCCCTACACAAAGCGCACTGCTGTATCACCCCAATAAATATGGGTGGAGGTGTATCACAATACCACAATCCCTACACAAAGCGGTCCTGTCGCCTCACCCCAATATATGTGGGTGGAGGTGTATCACAATATCACAATCCCTACATAAAGAGGTAATGCCGCCTCACCCCAATATATGCAGTTGGAGGTCGATCACAATACCGCAATCGCTATACAAAGCGGTCATGCCGTCTCACCCCAATATATGAGGGTGGAGGTGTATCACAATACCACAATCCCTGCACAAAGCGATCATGCTGCCTCACCACCCTAATATATGCGGGTGGAGGTCTATCACAATACCACGATCCCTACCCAAAGCGGTCATGCCGCCACACCCCAATATATGCAGGTGGAGGTGTATTCCACATTATCAAAACTCTATACAAAGCGGCCTTGCGCCTCACCCCAATGTATGCGGGTGGAGGTGTAATCCGATTCACAATACCATATATAAGCTCAAAGCGACATAGTTTGTCATTACATTTAAGGTCGTAATTTCTCATTACATTAGTACATGCATGGTAAATCAATAAGTCGATTTTAATAGCATATGTGACCAATTTCCTTTCTTAAGGTTCATCATCATATATAACAGGATATCTCCATTTCATCTCGTTATTCACTCACTTTACATCTTGAGGCCATTAGCTAAGTTCATGGCTCTTGGGGACTTAACGTCTAAGTCATTTACATTAATTATTTTAGTAGCATACATACTATGACTGAAACCATAGGGACATACAATACCCCCTTAATTCACGTTTTGGCAAACGGCCACATTTCATGTTCATACCATCACTTACTTGTACTTGCCATGGGTGATCATAGAACATCAAGAACATTTAAAATATTTAGGAACACCATAGCCTCTCCTCGTGAGGGCGTAGGAGCTTATAACACATTGCAAACATAAGTACAAATACATTAATCTCATAACTTTTCACACCATATATCACTTCACAATTACTTTCAACTACTTACAACATCATTATTTCATTGGCTCCCCTGGCCATACATATTATTCTACATTTATGGCACCGTGGCCGAATATCATATTCCGCACTTCCATTTCTTTATTTTCAAGGATTATCATCATGAACATCATCATATAGAATATTCTTGAAATACCTATCCCCAAAAAAAGGCAATACACAATTTCAACTCTTGAATATGCAAGAACTCAAAACATATTGTAAATACCCACCGAGCATAGCATTAGTTAGAACAACCACATTTGGACATGACTTGAGTACATAAGCTTTTGGATAATTCTATTTTCGGACTCAATTTGGAATAGTTGAATCAAGTCTCATTTTATAATATTTCACACATCATTTCATTTCATTGGCGCTATTGGCCACAAGTATAACTTTCATTCTTGGCACGGTGTTCACACTTTATATCCCCAACTCACTACTTCGCACTTTATATCATCAACTCACTACCTACACTTTCAAGCATCTATATAGATTATCGACAATAAGGAATCCATAAGCACGACGTTTAGTACACCTATGAGCAATTATGAGTCTTATGCACATTGAGACTTCTTACACAATTTGATATAATAGCCTCCACTTGAAATACAACTTGGAGTCATAACATTTTTATACCCAACTCTTACTTTGAACACATTCCCAAAGGATAACATCATATGATAAGATCATCCGGAATATATTTTGAACATATACCTTTCAACACAAAGCTTATTCGGAATAATTAATTTATAAAGAATAACTCGGGACTCACAAGAACATCATGGGATTGAATTCTAGGAAAGAAGTTCAGCCAACATACCTCGATTTGAGCTTTCCTTAAATTACTACAACGTTCCAAAAATTTAGCAATCCCAATCTATTTTGAGACATAACAAAATTTAACACAAATTAGGAAGTGATTCATGGTTTCAGCTCATTTGAGCATTTTATCAAACACTAGGTGTGCAAGTTTGGCTACAAGGTTCTTCTACTAGATTTCCTTCATTCTACAACCCAATCTTTACTTATTTGAGATCAACAATCTTCCCACAAACTTTATTGGTACATGCATGTATAAATAATACTCTCATACCCAAGAATCATACTCATAATTAGCCATCTTCTACCCAAATTCGAAATTTAAAACTAGGGTATGGAACCTTACCTCTTAGATGAAGAACTTGTGAGATTTCTTTGTTGGATTTCAAAGCTTGGACAAAGATCTTGATGAACAAAACACTTCATCTACTTCCTCTCTCTAGAACACTATCAGTTCTCTCTAATAAAACCTTAGATAATTGCCCCAAAATAATCCCCAAAGCCTATTTATCAAAATGGGGTCGGGTTGTGAAAATAGAAAAATTAACCCTCCGAAATCAGGTATGCGGTCGCATAATGGGCCGCAGAATGGGTATGCGGGTCGGAAAATTGACCGCAAAACTGGTGCCCAAAACTGGGCTTCACTGGTCCATTTTGCGACCAGTTTTGTGGTCGCACAAGTAGTTTCGCGATCGCATACTGATTCTGCGGTCGCACATCTGACTGTAGAATCACATTCTTCCAGCCTTTGGTAATGTGCTCATAACTTCTTGTAGGAATGTCCAAATGGCGAACGGTTTGAAGCGTTAGAACCTAGACCCAAAGATCCTTCATTTTATAGGTTGATCATCACATAACCCTTTATATATATGTAGATATTCTTGTCCACAATTTGGTCTTGTGCGTACCTATTTGAAACTTTAGTCTATCATGAAATTTCCAACTTGACTTGGACTTAGGGATCTCCGCAGACCCCACACCACTTATAATGTACCTCGTACACTTATTACCATATCCAATTGATATCCATAATATTAATAGTTCTCGTCTGCATAAAAACTAATATAATTAGCGCACATCAACTTTCTTAATAACGCTTAAGTACTTCAACATGTTTTGGGGTGTTACAGATTCTTGTACACATTGTGATTTAGCCATGGGCTATTTGTTGTGGAAACATTGATATTGTTGACTCTGTGGCAATTGTGGCATATGGGCATTTATGGTGCGAGTTATGATTATGTTATGATATTGATACACATGCGGTGTGAAAACGTGGGCTAAAATGCGGGTATCAATTTCAGAAAAAATAATTTTCAAAACTAAATATAAGGCTCCCCCGATGATATAAGGAAAGATTGTGATTGAGATTGAGAAATATGAATACAAGGCGGTACCTCGGTTGTGATTCTTGTTGTGCATTTCATACTGAAAAGAGTTATTGGTTGAACAGTTCTTGTTGCTTTTATTCCCCCTTTGTCTTACAAGTTTTGTCCATATTTGATTAATTGTGGTTTCCCCTTATTTGTCCCTTCTTGTTGCCTTAATGCTTACAAATTCGGTCATTTGTTTACAATGTTAAGTTGCTTTGTTATAATTCATTTTTCCGCTATCTGTTACTTCTAATTATTATATTTTGTTTCGTTTATCTTGTCCTAGTAGGTATCTTGACCTAGCCTCATTACTACTCTACCGAGGTTAGGCTTGATACTTACTGGGTACCGTTGTGGTATACTCATACTACGTTTATGCATATATTTTGTGTAGCTCCAGGTATATCTGCTCGTGCCAGACACTAGTGATTGGTTGATATCCTTGGAGACTTCAAGGTATACCTGCCCGACGTCCGCAGGCCCAGGAGTCACCCTCCGCCAAATCTTATTATGTTTATCCTTTATTTAGACAGTGATGTATATTGATATTTTGGTAGTTCTTGTAGAGCTTATGACTCAGTTTCACCAGGTTTGGGGAACATTGTAGCTGTGATTCAGTTTTGAGACATTTAAGAGACTTATTAGTTTATATCTTATTTTCAGTCCTTATTTTTGTCACATTCTTATTTGTTAGGCTAACCTAGTTTTAGATGCTAGGTGTCATCACGACATCCTAATGAGGGAAACTGGGGTCGTGACAAGTTGGTATCAGAGCTCTATGTTCATAGGTGTTACGAGTCAAAAGAAGGTTTAGTAGAGTCTTGTGGATCTGTACCGAGACGTCTATACTTTTCTTCGAGAGGCTCCAGAACTGTTAGGAAACTTCACTTCTTGATTCCTTATCGTGGGGATTTGTTGACTTTGAAAATATGAATCTTTGTTTTTCTATTCTCTCACAAATGGTGAGGATACACACTGGTGGATTCGACGATCAGACACCCGCGCCCCCTGTTAGAGCCACGAGAGGCCAGGGGCGGGGCAGAGGCCGAGGAGGAGCACGTGGTGCAGCTGGAGCACCTGCCCAAGCAGCGACTAAGGATCCGCCAGTAGCTCCAATTGGGGGACAGGCTCCCGAGGCGCATGTTGTCACCCCTGCACTTCAAGAAACCCTAGCACAGTTCATTAGCATGCTCGATACTCTAGCTCAGTCGGGGTTGATCGCATTTGCACCAGCCACATCTCTAGGTGGGGGAGGAGCTCAAACTCCCGCGGCCCATACTCCAGAGTCGTGGGTCCACGTTGATCAAGTCCTGGAAGTTATGCCAATGCAGCATGTTGTGCCATCGTATTTCTGGGACGTTGATCAGCCACACCTCAGTTATGATGCACAGGTTTATCTAGAGAAGTGCCATCGTATTCTCCGCACCATGGGTATGGTGAAAATGAGCGGGGTTGCTTTTACTACATTATAGCTGTCAGGAGTAGCGTATCAGTAGTGGTAGGCCTACGAGGATGGTAGCCTAGCCGATGCAACTTCACTCACATGGACTCAGGTTTTAGAGATGTTCTTGAGAGAGTGTTTTCCCCAGACCCTTCGGGATGTATGGCGCGTAGAGTTTGAGTAGTTGCTTCAGGGTACTATGACAGTGTTAGAGTATGCCATCAGATTTAGTGAGTTATCCAGACATGCACCTACCTTAGTTTCTACGGTCAGAGTGTGAGTCTTTCGATTCATCGAGGAGCTCAACTATGGTATTAGATTCAACATGGCTCGAGAGTTAGAGACAGATACTCCGTACCAGCAAGTGGTAGAGATTATACGGAGGTTTCAGGGTATGCGGGACTGTGAGAAGGAGGACAAGGAGGCCAAGAGGCTTCGAGATTCTGGAGGATATAATGGTGCCCGTGCCCCATCTGCAGCCCATCATAGTAGAGGCTATGTGAGTCGTCTAGTTCATTCAGCACTTCCATCTTCTAGTGGTGCCATGGCTACTCCGAGGTCTCAAGTTGCACATTTTGCTCAGCCACTATCTAATGCACCTTCTGCATGGGGTACCTTCAACGGTCAGTGTAGCCGACCAGGCCTGGGCTAGTTTTAGAAACCACACCCACTGAGAGATTGCTTTGAGTGTGCTGATACCAGGCATGTGGTAAGGCACTGCCCCAAACGCAGAAGGGGTGCACCTCTACAGACTACACATGCTCCACGTATTCCACAGGGTCCACAGACTTCTCAAGCTATGGTTGCTACTCCAATTGCCGCTCTACCTGCATAGCCAGCTGGGGGTGGAGGTCGGGTGGGTAGGGGTCTCCCTAGAGGGGGAGGCAAGGCTAGATTCTATGCTTTTCTAGGTAGGATGGAGGCAGTCTCATCAGACGAAGTCATCACAGGTATTGTTCTAGTTTGTCGTAAAGATGCATCGGTCTTATTTGATCCGGGCTCCACTTACTCATATGTGTCATCTTACTTTGCTCTATATTTGGATATATCTCGTGATTCTTTGTGTCCTCCTGTATATGTATCCTCGCCTGTGGGAGATTATATTGTTTTGGATCATGTGTATCAGTCATGTTTAGTTTTTATTGGTCGCTTCGAGACCAGAGTTGATCTATTGTTACTTAGTATGGTAGATTTTGATGTTATCGTAAGCATGGAATGGTTGTCGCACTATCATTCTATTCTATATTGTCACGCCAAGACTGTGACATTGGCTATGCCAGGTTTTGCCGCGGTTAGAGTGGAGGGGTATATTGGATTATATTCCTAGCAGGGTTGTGTCCTTCCTTAAGGCACATGGGATGGTTGAGGAGGGATGTGAGGCATATCTAGCCTTTGTGAGACATGTCAGTATTGATACCCCTACCATTGAGTCAGTTCGGGTAGAGAGAGACTTCCCAGATGTATTTCTAGCAGATTATTCGGGCATGTCACTCGATAGAAATATCGATTTTTGTATAGACTTATTGGTCGGTACTGAGCCCATTTCTATCCCACCATATCATATGGCACCAGCGGTGTTGAAGGAGTTAAAGGATAAGCTGCAAGGGTTGCTTGATAAGGGTTTCATTTGGTATAGTGTGTCACCTTGGGGTGCTCCAGTTCTGTTTGTGAAGAAGAAGGATGATTCTATGTGCATGTGTATTGATTATAGATAGCTGAACAAGGTTATAGTGAAGAACAGGTACCCATTAGCGTGCATTGATGACTTATTTGACCATCTACAGGGTGCTAGAGTATTCTCAAAGATTGATTTGAGGTCAGGGTATGATAAGCTGAAGATTCGGGATCCGGACATTCCGAATACTGCTTTCATGACTCGGTATGGTCACTACGAGTTCCTTGTGGTGTTATTTGGGCTGACCAATGCCCCAGAAGCATTTATACACCTGATGAACAGTGTATTCCAACCATATCTTGATTCATTCGTCATTGTGTGTATTGACGACATCTTGGTATACTTCCGCACCCGGGAGGATCATGAGTAGCATTTGGGGATTATGCTCCAGACCTTGAGAAAGAATAAGTTATATGCAAAGTTCTCAAAGTGTGAATTCGGGCTAGATCCGGTGGCGTTTTTTGGGTCATGTGGTGTCGAGTAAGGGGATCAAGGTAGATCCGAAGAAGATTAAGGCAGTTCAAAGTTTGCCCAGACCATCTTCAGTTACTGAGATTTAGAGTTTTCTTAGTTGGCCGGATATTACCGCCATTTCATAGAGGGTTTCTTATCCATTGCTGCACCTATGAGCAGATTTACCTAGAAGGATGCTCCGTTCAGATGGTCCGAGGAGTGTGAGGCAAGCTTTCAAAAGCTCAAGACTGCTTTGACTACAGCCCCAGTATTGGTGTTACCCACGAGTTCGGGATCTTACACTGTGTATTGTAATGAGTTCCGTGTTAGCCTTGGAGCGGTGTTGATGCAAGACGGTAGGGTGATTGCCTACGCGTTTTGGCAGCTGAAGGTTCATGAGAAGAATTATCCTATTCATGAATTGGAATTGGCAACTATTGTTCATGCCTTAAATATTTGGCGACATTATTTGTACGGTGTCCCTTGTGAGGTCTATACCAGCCACCAGAGTCTCCAGCATCTGTTCAAACGGTAGGATCTTAGATTGCAGCAGTGGAGATGCTTAGAGTTGCTTAAGGACTATAATATTACTATTCTATATCATCCCGGGAAGGCCAATGTGGTGGCTGATGCCTTGAGTCAAAAGGTGAAGAGCTTGGGCAGTTTAGCATATCCACCGGCAGCAGAGAGGCCATTAGTATTTGATGTTCAGGCCTTGGCCAACCAGTTTGTTAGATTAGATATTTCGCAGCCCAGTCGGATTCTTGCTTGCATGGTTTCTCGGTCGTCATGATTGCATTAGAGAGCGTCAGTATGACGACCCTATTTGCTTGTCCTTAAAGACAAGGTATAGCACGGCGATGCCAAGGAGGTTTCTGTTGGAGATGTCGGGGTTTTGCGGATGCAGGGCCGGTAATGTGTGCCCAATGTTGATGGGTTAGTGAGTTGATCCTCGAGGAGGGCCACAGTTCGCGGTACTCCATTCATCCGGGTGCCACTAAGATGTATTGAGAGTTGAGGGAGCACTATTGGTGGAGGAGAATGAAGAAAGATATAGTGGAGTATGTGGCTCAGTGCCTAAATTGTCAGCAAGTGAAGTATGAGTATTGGAGGCCGGGCGGTTTTCTTCGGAGACTTAAGATTCCTGAGTGGAAATGGGAGCATGTTACCATGGACTTCGTTGTTGGGCTCTCATGGACTTTGAAGATATTTAACGTTGTATGGGTAACTGTGGATACATTGACCAAGTCGGCTCATTTCATTCCGATGGTCACCACCTATTCTTCACAGCTGCTAGCTCAGATCTTACCGGGGCACGCAGTTTACATCACACTTTTGGAGTGTCGTACAATGTGAGTTAGGCACATGGGTTGAGTAGAGTATAGCATTTCACCCCCAGATGGACGGACAGTCCGAGTGCACCATTCAGATATTATAGGATATGCTTCATGCATGTGTTATGGATTTCGGAGGTTCTTAGGATCAGTTCTTGCCGCTTGCATAGTTAGCCTACAACAACAACTACCGATCGATTATTCAGATGGCTCCTTACGAGGCCCTATATGGGATGCGGTGTCGTTCTTCTGTTGGTTGGTTTGAGCCTGGTGAGGCTAGGTTGTTGGGCACATATTTAGTTCGAGATGCCTTGGAGAAATTCAAGTTGATCTAGGACTGGCATCGTACAACACATACTACGCAGAAGAGTTATGCCAATCGAAGAGTTTTTGATGTAGCATTTATGGTCAGAGAGAGGTTTTTGCTCTGTGTTTCACCCATGAAAGGTGTGATGAGGTTTGAGAAGAAGGGAAGGTTGAGCCCTAGGTATATCGGTCCTTTTAAGATCCTTGAGAGAGTGGGAAAGGTGGCCTACAAGCTTGCATTACCACCCAGCTTATCTGCAGTTCACCCGGTGTTCAATGTTTCCATGCTCCGGAAGTATCACAGTGATCTGTCCCATGTTTTAGACTTCAGCTAAGTCCAGTTGGACAAGGATTTGACTTATGTTGAGGAGCCGGTGGCCATCTTAGATAGGTAGGTCAGAAAGTTGAGATCAAAGAACATTGCTTGAGTGAAGGTTCAATGGAGGGGTCAATCAGTCGAGGAGGCGACTTCGGAGACCGAGCAAGATATGCGTAGCCGTTATCCTCATCTTTTCAAAATTTAATATCTGTCTCTATACTCGTTCGAGGACGAATATTTGTTTTAAGAGGAGAAGGATGTAACGACTCGGCTGTTTGTTTTGAGTATTTTAGCCCTGTTTCCCTATTTATTGCCTCCTCTATGTTAAATTTTTGTTATGTGACTTGCCGGGGTGGTTGGTTTGGATTCGGGATGAGTTTCGGAGTGAATTGGGACACTTAGTCCCAAAGTTAGAGCTTAAGTTGAAAGAGTTGACCGGAGTACGACTTTTGTGTATACGACTTCGGAATAGAGTTTTGATGATTCTAATAGCTCTGTATGGTCATTTTGGACTTAGGATTGTGTTAGAATATTGATTTGGAGGTCCATAGGTCGTTTTGGCTTGAATTGGCGAAAGTTGGAAAGTTGAAGGTTTGAAAGGTTAAGAAGTTTGACCAATAGTTGACTTTATTGATATCGGGTCCGGATTTCGGTTCTGGGAGTTGGAATAGGTTCTTTGTGTCATTTAGGACATGTGTACATAATTTGAGGTAAATCAGAGTTGGTTCGATGTATTTCGGCATTGGTTTTAAAAGTTGAATGTTCATTATTTTCAATAGGCTTGAAATGGGGTGCTATTCGTAGATTTGATGTTGTTTAATGTGATTTTAGGCCTCGAGTGTGTTCGTTATGCGTTTTGGAACTTGATAGTATGTTTGGACCGGGGCCCCGGGCATGATTCAGAGTAATTCGGGTCCATTTTGGGACTTAGAAGGAAGTGTTGTTACAGCTGATGTTCTGGTGTCATCGCACTTGCGGTGGGCTTGGCCGCATATGTAGAGCTGCTGGTATGGCTGGAGATCGTAGGAGCGAAGGAGGCTGGCCAGGGGGAAGGTCATAAGTGCGGACACCTAGGCGCAGGTGCGCACCTGCAGAAGCGACGATTCGTCTACAGAAGAGGACTTTGAGCGAGAAGTGAGGGACCGCGGGTGCGGTCAGCATCTGCAAAAGTGGAAGCGCAGAAGCGGAGATTGCTGGGGTTGAGTTGGGACCGCATATGCGATGTTTCTTAAGGAGATGCGGAGTTGCATGTGTGACTAAGTGTCTGCAGAAGCGTAATGCTTGGGTTGAAATAGGGAAGATCGAGGGTTAGAGTTATTTTTCATCTTCTAAGTTAGAGAGCTCGGCTTTGGACAATTTGGAAGGGATTTTCAAGGATTTGATCGGGGTAAGTGTTTTTGACTCAGATTTTACTATTATTCATGATTCCATCATTGTTTTTATCATTTAATTAGTGTTTTGAGTTGGGGAATTTTGTGAAAACTTCCTAAACTATAAATTGAGTATTTGAAGGTCAATTTGAGGTCAGAATTCAATAATTTTAGTATGGTTGGACTCGTTCTAAAATGGATGTTCGGATTTGGTAAGTTTGGTGGGGTTCCGAAGTGCGAGCCTGGAGTTGACTTTTTGATTTTATTTAAAAATTGCAACTTTATTATTCGGAATAGTTTCCTATGGTTTGTATTTATGGTATTAAGTTTTTTGTCTATATTTGAGCCGTCCAGAGTTGGATATTTGAGGAAACGGCTTACTACTAGGTTGACTTAGGTTGTTTGAAGTAAGTATTTTGCGTAACTTTGTGTGGGGGAAACCACCCCTTAGGATTTGGGTTGATTATCTTATTTGTGTTATGTGCAATCCGTGTACGCAAGGTGACGAGTGGGTACACGGGCTATATGTAGTATTTGACCGGTTTAGGCCATTTAGACTCTTTCCGTGCCTTTAGTTGAGATGTTATAACATGTCACCTCTTTCATTGTTAATCCACTCATACATTTGTTTATCTACTATAACATGCTTATTTGACGTTGTAGTACTTGTTCCACCTCTTACTTGTTATTTTGTTCTTACATGCTTTAGTTGACATTATTGCTTCCCTTATTATCTTATTACTTTTTTAATTGTTGAACTACCTTACTTGATGAGTTATTGGTGTTGAAGTTGTAAAAGCCGTTATCACATTGAGGCGAAGTTGTTAATTTTTGAGGTATCTCTCTTGTTGAGCTTTTCACTATTATTTTGTTATTGTTGAGATTCTTGTACACATTGTGGTTGAGCCATGGGCTATTTGTTGTTGAAACATTGATATTGTTGACTTTGTATCAAGCTGTGGCATATGGGCACTTGTGGTGCGAGGGTGTGTTTGTGTTGTGATATTGATACGCATGCGGTGGTATAAGGCTAGGGGTTGAAACGCATGCGGTGAGATAAGGTGGGGTTGATACGCGTGGTGCTAGTAAGGGAACTACTTGAACCCACTCGGTGTGATAAGGTGGGCTAAAACACGGGTAGCTATTTTGGGAAAAATAATTTTCAAAACTAAATGCAAGGCTCCCCCGGTGATATAAGGAAAGATTGTGATTGACATTGAGAAATATGAATACGAGGAGGTACCTCAGTTGTGATTCTTGTTGTGCATTTTATACTGAAAAGAGTTATTGGTTGAACAGGTCTTGTTGCTTTTATTCTCCCTTTGTCTTACCAGTTTTGTCTGTATTTGATTAATTATGGATTCCCTTATTTACTCCCTTATTGTTGCCTTTATGCTTACAAATTCTGTCATTTATTTACATTGTTAAGCTGCTTTGTTATACTTCATTTCTCCGCTCTCAGTTACTTATAATTATTATATTTTGTTCCGTTTATCTTATCCTAGTAGGTGGCTTTGTTACACCCCATATTTTCGTACGTAAGAGCACGTCGTAAGTCAATTGATGTAAGCTTAGAAATGATATCATCTTTGAAAAGTTTATAAAGTAAGGATAATCATGTTATCGTGGAAGTTACGAATGTTTACGATCATGAATACCAAGTACCAAGAGGGTTGGAAGGCTTAGAAGCTAAACGAATTGAAGAAAATAAGTTTCGTCGAAAGTGGACAAGTTGGGAATGTTATAACATGTACTTTTAGGGTGAGACTAGGGTGCTTAACATTATAAGGGGTTATCTTATGAGTTATTTTACTCGTATGATAGTCGTGTGTTATGTTTTGAAGTCAAGCGAGTTGTGGGACAAAAGTTGGCAAAGGTCATCACAAGTTACATTCATAAACATGCTGAACTTTAGGTCAAATGTATCTGAGCGGTTCTCCCAATATATTTGGAATTACGGGGTGATATACCTACCAAATTGAATATCTACGAATCTAGTTTCTACCGTATTTAACTGTTCATCCATACGATATCGGAGTAGATAGATATTCGTGTTTTTACGAGACTACGCAAGCAGCTCCCATGGGACCCACAAAGTCGGTGTAAAACTCCAGCTTGTATTTAAGTCAATTCTAAATCATTTTAAATAATATTTCTCGTCCTAAACATCTCCTAAACCCTCCTAAATTCTCTCCAAGGGTTCCTCCATGATTTTAGGGGGAAAACCTAAGATAAAAACATGAATCCAACGCTAGAAACCCCGTGGTGCTTGCTAGATCGTAGTTCTTCATCTTGTAGTTGTTTTGGAGGGTTCTTAAAAGTGAAGTAACCTCAGTTTTTGTGTTGTTATTGTTGATTAAGGTAATAATAAGTCCCCCCTTCATATATATTAGATTTGTAAGGCTAACTACAAGTGTTTACACACCAACTTGAACACCAAAAGTTGATTCAAGAAGAGAATACAACATCTATAGTATTGTGGTGTCATTGTGGATAGTTGTGGGCTGTGCTTGGCTGAAATTTTGTATTGTTTCTACTGGTTAAGGTGAATATAACATCCTACTACGTGTGCTTAATGTTTTGGTGTGTTGGTTGCATTATTTGAGCAAAATACTACAAGAGGAGACTTGAAATAGTTTGAGATCTTCTTTGTTTTAATGGACTGTTTTGGAAAGGTTGTTTCCATGAACTTTTAATGGTTAGAACCCTTTGAAAATGACTCTCTTATGATGTTGTTATTATAAAATATTGTCTACATGTTGAACTTGTTGTTGGTACTGTGAGTATGAAGAGAAAGGATAACATAACAATGGAAAGTTGTACTTGTTGTTATTGTTAGATTGTTGGGTTGTTTAAGGGTGAATTAGGAGATGAATAGGAGGTTAGAAGTCCTCCCGTTGTACTTAATATCATGATGGCTGTGTTTTTAAGTTAATGAATGAATGACTTTGGGGTTAAAGGGTTCAAAAGGGATTCAATCTGAGCTTGTCGTTTGTCGTGTTATATAGTAGTTTTGTTGGTGATGTTTATGCACTTTGTTGCTGTGTAGCTTGATTTGTGTTATGGTGCTGAAAGTATATAGGTGAAGGTTGTCTGGGTTCGTGTTGGTTGTTAGACTTGGGAAATCAAGGAAAACAGGGGAGATGCTGCCCGTTTTAATATAAAATAAGCTTGTCCTTCATTGTACGATAGTTTCATCTTTCGTAGCTTAACGATAGCATTATTATCATTATTGTTGATTGAAGTGTGATGAGAGGAGTTCAACGTTGTTAGCGAACATATTGTGATAAGGTATGTTAAGGAACTTCCTTGTTTCTTTTGTCATGCTCTAAAGTGAAATGAACATAAATGTACGCTATTTCAAAATGGATCTACTCCTAGCAACTAAGGTTGTTCATGTTGTTCTTTCCTCATCAAGTTAATCTAACCAAGTATATATGATCCTTGAATCCTGTTGAGGTTCATATTGATAGTATGGATGTCCATAATGTTAATCAAAGATGCAACAACCTTAGGTCACCCTAAAATATTTAGAACGTGATTCCATGAGTCCAACATACATTACATATATATGTATCTATTTTACTCTATACGAAACCTATTGTGAAACTACTGATCGATTGGCTTTTACCGAGCTCTAGGTGGTCGGGTACGATTCGACCAAGCTTATGATGGCCGAATACAGTTTTACTGAGTCCTTTTCAAGGCCGAATACGATATGATGATGATATATGTATCATGCATTTCATGTCAGTTTCCCTCAGAGGCACTCGGATGTTACAGGTTGTATCTTCTATATCTCTCTTTACATTACTATTCTTATTTATGCTTTCCTGCCTTACATACTCGGTACTTTATTCGTACTAACGTCCCTTTTTTCTTGCGGACGCTACGTTTCATGCCTGCAGGTCCTGTTTGATAGGTTGACTGCCCTCCTAGAAGGCTATCAGCTCAGCGAAAGGTGTTGGTACACTCCACTTGCTCCGAATTTGCCTATTTGGTCAGCATGCTTTGGACATGTATTGATTGGTACGGCGGGGCCCAGTCCCGGCCTTTATAATGTTTATGTACTCTTAGAGGCTTGTAGACATATGTCATGTATATGGATGATTATATGGCCTTGTCGTCTTATGTTTTGAGTGTACAACTGATCATTTTGGTCTTATAGGCCCGTATGTCACATGTATAAATTTATATACCATGTTGGGTCATCCTATGTCGAGTATTCTCTTATGTTTAGTTCTGGATATGTTATGACGGCCTTTCCTGCTCATTAACCCATGATAGTATGATAAGAAGGATATGTTACATTGGTACTCGATTGAGTTAGGCATCGGGTGCCCGTCGTGGCCCTTCAGTTTTGGTCGCGACAGTCTTGACCTGGACTCATCACTACTCTACCGAGGTTAGGCTTGATACTTACTGGGTACCATTATGGTGTACTCATACTACGCTTCTACACATTGTTTGTGCAGATCCAGGTACATCTGCTTGTGCTGGACACTGGTGATTTGTCGCAATCCTTCGAGACTTCAAGATATACCTGCCAGACATTCGCAAGCCTAGGAGTCACCCTCTGCCATATCTTATTACTATTTATCCTTTATTCAGACAGTGATGTATATTGATATTTTCGTACTTCCTGTAGAGCTTATGACTCAGTCTCACCAGGTTCTGGGAACATTGTAGCTGTGATTCAGTTTTGAGATATTTAAGAGACTTATTAGTTTATATCCTGTTTTCAGTCTTTATATCTATCACATTCTTGTTTGTTAGTCTTACCTAGTCTTAGAGACTAGGTTCCATCACGACATCCTAAGGAGGGAAACTGGGATCGTGACATTACTCTTCAGTTAAGGATCGTATTATGTATTTATATAATTTTCCACTATTTTGCTTTCCATGCTTTGTACCTGTCTACTTTTATTGTACTTGATTTGGTGGATCACTAGTAAGTGTCAATGTCGATCCTTCGTCACTACTTCTTTGGGGTTAGGCTAGATACTTACTGGGTATGCATTGATTTACGTACTCATACTACACTTCTGCGCTGATTGTGCAGATGTTGAGACATATACATTTTGTGATCATCTTGGCGCCTAGGCGCAAATGCTGAGGAGATTTTGTGGTGAGCTGCAGACTACGTTACGATCCGCAGCACACAGATTCCCCATCTTATTCATTTATTTTATCATGTCTATTTTTTATTCCAAACAAATATTGTAGTAATATTATACTTTCTAGTAGATTCTCATGCACTTGTGACACTGTATTTTGGAGATTTATATTTTTCTCGTGGTTGTATTATATTATGATTCCGAGTTTATATTTCAGACGCATTCGAACATTTAAAATAATAACATCCATATTTTTTATGAAAACAAACGATTTTCACTCCTTATATGTTTAATTATTTTGAAATGCATTTTCGATGTACTATTGACGTATTGATTTAAATGTTGGCTTGCCTAATAGAATCATTGGGTGTCATCACAGCCTACGTTGACTTTTGGGTGGTGACAATTTAATATCAGAGCACTAGGTTCACTGAGGTCTCATGAGTCCTGAGAAAGTCTAGTATAGTCTTGTGAATCGGTACGGAGACGTCTGTACTTATCTTCGAGAGGCTACAGGGCTATTAGGAGAACTTCCCTTTCTTGATTCCTTATCGTGTGAATTGATTTCGTTTGAAGCTTATGTCATCAACTCCTTCCTACTAAATCATATGCGATGTCAAGCATTCAATATTACTTGGGCACCTACGAGTTGTGGAGATGCTACAGATATGGTGCAGGATGTTTTTCCCTGCATATGCAGGTGAACGTTTATCGTATCTTTGTGGAGGGGCATTCTGTCATTTCAACCCAGTGTTAGTGTTGCCCATGGTTTCGAGGCTTTACATAGTGTACTGTGAAGTTCTTGTATTGTTATTGCATAGTGTTGGTATAAATCGTATGGTGCTTACTTATGTGTTATGGTAGTGGATGATTTAGGAGGAGGATTATTCGGTTCATGATTGGGAGATTCTGCATTTAATTTCAGCGGAGGAGAGGCAATTGGACTATAGATGTCCAGGCATTGGTTCACGGAGTCGCAAGGTTGGCCATTTACCAAACTGGTGGAATTCTTATTCAGGTTGTGGTGTCGTCGACCATGTTTGAATGTATTATGGTTCATCGGTGTGATAGTCTTCATTTTGGTTTCCTTTAGGGCACGACATTGTGAAATTGTACCTAAGAAGTAGTAATCAGAGATGGCAGTGTATTGCGACTTCAGGGTCGGATCGATGTTTCCAATGTTGATGGCTCAAGGGAGATGGTCCTTATGGAGGCTTAGAGTTGATGGAAATCTCTTTGTCCGGGTGATGTAATGACCCGATCGATTGCTTTGTGTATTGTAGCCATGTTCCCCTATTTATTGTCTCTTCTATGTTCATTTGGTTATGTGACTTGCCGGGGTGGTTGGTTTGGTACCGAGGTTATTTTGGAGTGAATTGGGACACTTAGTCTCAAAGTTGGAAGCTTAAGTTTGAAGAGTTGACCAAAGTTTGACTTTTGTGTAGACAACTCAAGGATGGAGTTTTGATGGTTCGGATAGCTTCGTATGGTGATTGTGGACTCAGGCATATGTCTGGATGTCGATTTGGAGGTCTGTAGGTTGGTTTGAGGCTTTTTGGTGAAAGTTGGAAAGTTGAAGGTTTGGAAGGTTGAGAGGTTTGACCGAGAGATAACTTTGTTGATACCGGGAGTTGGAATAGGCACGTTGTGTCATTTATGACTCGTGTGCAAAATACAAGGTCAATTGGAGTTGGTTTGATATGATTGAGCATTAGTTTTTGAAGTTGGAAGTTAATTAGTTCATCAGGCTTGAATTGGGGTTCAATTCATAATTTTGATATTGTTCGATGTGATTTGAGGTTTTGACTATGTTTGTATCGTGTTTTAGGACTTGTTGGTTTGTTTGGATGGGGTCCCGTGGGCCTCGGCGGTGTTTCAGATGGTTATCGGATCATTTTTGGACTTGGTATGATTGCTAAAGCATTTGGCTTCTGGTGCTTTCGCACTAGCGGTGAGTATGGCCACAGATGCGGCACCGCAGGTGTGGCGTTGTGTATGCAGATGCGAAAATACGTGGAGGTGGGGAAGACCGTAGATGTGCAATCATATTTCACAGAAGCCAGTAGGTGGTCATGCGTTTCAGTAGGTCTGCGCCAAGTGTCTCACCGGGCGCGGCAACTAGAGTCGGGCGACCCACTTTGCATGTGGAAGTGGCGTAAATTCCAAGGCTTGGCAACAATATAAAATGATAGTAAGCTCTTTATCTTTCATTTTTAGAAGTATCGCCAGAATAGGTCCCCTCAAAATACTCTCCACGTCCCTTTAGAATTTCCCAGTGAATTAAGGCAAAGTCGAAGGTGAATCTGGATTTGGCAAGATTTAGCTTTAAGGAACTTGGAATCGTCACTGTAACCCTCATCATCTGGTGGAAGTGATTCTGAAGACTCATTAAAGGCAAAGTTAACCACCATAGGAGTGTAAGTAGATCTCCAACAAGGTATGTAGGGCAATCTTCTTTCTTGGCATGAGTTAGTGTAAGTCTCTCCTTCTTTCTGAATGACTCTTATACTGTAAGGTTTAATAGTTCTAAGCCTTTCAATGATGTTATCTTGCTTTTGCGCGTCCTTGCTGGTAGCATGTCTTTTAAGTCTACATTGTTCTGGTTGGTATCCTGTGGTCGAAGAGTATGATGCATTCTAAAGTTTAAAGTTGGTATCTCTTGAAACATCTACTACATTGCACCTATATATATATATATATATATATATATATATGTATCTATCTTACTCTACCCAACCGCTCTATAGTCGGTTGGATACGACACCTATTGTGCAACCACTAATCAGTTGGGTATGTTGAGACATGATATGAGATATTACTGAGCCTATGTGTGGCCGGGTATGATGATGTGTGATGTGAGGCTACCGAGTCCTCTTGAGGCATTTCTATTGCGATCGGATACAGCCGAGAACTCCTAAGGTCGGGTACATCCGAGTCCTCTAAGAGACCGAGTATGGAATGGTCAAAACTTGCGCCAAAGTGTGGGTGTATATATATATATATATATATATGTATATATAGTATCAAATAATGTGTCGCCCCAATGAGAGGCATGGTTTTACAAAAGTTTGCATGCATTTATGACCCATGGTCCCTAGTTTTTCCACAGCTTGGTTTATGACCTCGATGGTGTGTCTTATGTGTTCAGGTTGGAATCACGTACTCACATTTCTTATGCTATGACTTTAATTTACTTGTGCTCCTTAGTCTTACATACTCAGTACATTATCCGTACCGAAGCCTTTCCTTTTTGGGCGATGTGTTCATGCCCACAGGTACAGATTGACCCATTGACACCCATCCCCAGTATGCACACGATTCAGCTATTGGTTGTTGCTATCCACTTCTTCAGAGTATCTGTTCAGAGGTCAAAAGGTACTGAAGCAGATGTCATAAATGTTTTGCGTACGGTGGGACCCTGTCCCGATCAAGTTGTGTAATATGTATAACTCTTTCGGTACTCTTAGAGGCTTGCAGACTAGTGTTAGTGTTTGGTTGCATGTAATGGCCGGCTGTGACTATGTTAGTAATAGTGATGATCACGTATAAAATGCCAATGTTTCTTTTGCTAATCAGATGTACTCATTTTAAATTTTGGTATTCGTTACTTGAAGGCCTCAAAGGTCTAGACTTTTTATTAATAAAAAGATGGAAGAGCATGTGTTGGTTCGCACGAGCCTCCGGGCATCGTGTGCCGGTCTCACCTCCCAAGGTTGGGGTATGACAAACTTGGTATCAGAGCAGGTCATGTCCTAGAGAGTCTACAAGCCGTATCTAGTAGAGTCTTGTTTATGGGTATGTGGTTTAGCATACTTATAAGCAGGAGGCTACAAGATATTTAGGATGAATACCCTTCTTTCCGAGCTAGATCGTGCGATAGAGCCGAGGTCATATGTATTAGGTTCTAATTTCCATCTTGTTTATATTAATAGCGATGCCTACCATGAGACGTCAAGCACTTGTTCAGGGACTAAATGAAGAAGCATGCTAAGCTACCAGCCAGGTGCCACCTGCCCCTATGGGTCAACATGGACCCCACGCTGAGGTTAGAACTCGGGTTTCGAGGATAGCACCACTAGCCCCGGATCCACCTAGAGAAGTTAATGCACCCCCTATTCCTCCCCATTTGTTCCCAAGAAGAATTTAGACATGAGAAATGTAGTGCAACTGTTGACTCAATTAGTGGCATTTCAAGCCCACCATCAAACCCTCGCCACCTCGAATAGAGTGGTCAGCACGAGAGTCCAAGATTTTATAAATTTGGACCTCCCAGATGTTCATATGAATAGACCCCAACAAAGATCCCTAGAATTTTCTAGACCAAATGTAGCGAACCTTACGAGTTATGCATGTCACTGATATAGAGGTCGTGGAGCTTGCCTCATATAGATTGTTGGATGTTGTTGTGACTTGGTATGAGACATGGGAGCGGTCTAGGGGACCTTTTGCCCCACCAGTTGGATGGAAGGAGTTTTCTGAAGCCTTCTGTAAGGCCCCGTAAAAATTTCACCTAGAACTCGGGGTTTCGTGATGCGAAGGTAAGCTTATGCATTTGATGATTGTAGATACGGGCTTTTTAGGTTGAACAATGTGTTGGGGAGTTGAAGAAAAATTATTGCAAAACATGGCATTTCTGCGGTCCATTATGCGACCGTAGATCTACTCCGCGGACCGCAGATCTGCCGCTGAGTGAAGCAGAAAAATGGGCCAATTTTGGAGGTTGTTTTGCAGTCAACTATGTGACCACATAATCGTTTCGCAGGCTGCACATTCCTTACAGAACTAACATGAAAATTTCCGGAGGGAGATTCTGCGGTCCATTCTGTGGCCGCATAACTAATATGCAGGCCACAGACTAGACCAAGCCAACACAGTTTTTGGGATCCTTTCTGCGGTCTATTTTGCGAGTCGCATAACTGATCTGCGGTGCACTCTGCGACCGTAGAGTTGAGTTCGGAGGGTCCATTTTTTGATTTTTATAACCTGACCCCATTTGATTAAAATCCATTGGGTCTCATTTAGAAGGAAACAATCTTCCATTATAAAGTGAGGGGAGTGCTTTAGAGAGAGAGAGAAGAGGAAGCCCCAAGTACTTTGTTCATCAACCCTTGCTCAAGCTTTGAAATGCAACAAGGAAAACTCGCAAGGTCTTCATCCAAGAGGTAATGTTCCATACCCTAGTCTTCAATTTCAAGTTTGGGAAGAATATGGGTAATGGGGAGTGGGATTCTTGAGTATGAGAGTGTTATTTATGCATGCATGTACCAACAAGGGTCGTGGGAAGGTTGTTGAGCTCAAATGGGTAAACATTGGGTTGTGGGATGAAGGAATCCACCATAGAAGAACCTTGAAATCTTAATGCACACCTAGTGTTCGATAAAATGCTGAAATGAGCTGAACGCCCGAGTATATTCCTAATTGTGGTTCAAATTTGTCATGTGTCTAATAGATTGAAGTTGCTAGGATTTATGCAACGTTGTAGTAATTTAAGGAAAAGCTCAAGCGAGGAATGATGGCTAAACTCCTCTTGTAAAAATCAAATTCCATGATGTCTTCGTAAGTGGCGATTATGGTTTGTTCAATTTCTTATTTCTCGTGTTCCGAGTTCTTCCTACTAAATTTGATTACTCTAAATATGTGTTGTGTTGAAAGATGTATGTACTTAAAATATGTTCCAAATGTTCCCATCATATCATGATTCCCTCCGATAATGTAATCTAGTATAACCAATGTATTAAAGGTGTTGTGATTTAAAAATCATGTTTCAATTCCAAGTTAGTATGCCTAATTGTGGAAGAGGAACTAAATGTGATTAAGACTCTTATTGCTCATAAATACACTTAAAGTATTGATTTTAAATTCCCTTATTGTTGATAATCCATGACGATGCTTGAACGTTATGGAGGTTAGTATCAAATATGAAATACGACCGACGTGCTGAGAATGATATTACAAATGTGGCCACAAGTGCCAATGAAATGGAAAGATGTGTGAAAGATTATGAAATGAGATGAAAATCCTTTAAATAATAAATGTTTTGGGATTATAGTTTAGTCACGGAGGAAGGGTAGGTTGAAGTAACCTCACCCTGAACCTACACGCGCTGGTGTAGGAGGGATTAAGGGGTAAAATCCTCATGTTGATGTGATGAGATCGTTTTCCCTTGTATGGGATGAGATTGATGTGTTGAGTATTTCCCCTTAAATGGGATGAGACGATTGCTAGTGGGATGTGAT
The DNA here is from genome assembly GCA_000715115.1 of Nicotiana otophora. NCBI lineage: Eukaryota > Viridiplantae > Streptophyta > Magnoliopsida > Solanales > Solanaceae > Nicotiana > Nicotiana otophora. Next base: position 46,669 of record AWOL01S0079678.1, on the reverse strand, counting down.
GTGATGTCGACCCACACGACAATGTGGTGAGACGGCTTAGCCGATCAGGCTGAGATCGGACGTCATGCCATGCACATGGTGGTGTTGTGAGTGGATGTCTAGGGTGAGATGGCTTAGACGATCGGGCTGAGATCGGACTCCATTCCTTTTAGCACGGTGATGTATCGGTACTAAAGATCTCCCAACTCAAAACTATTGAAATTTATCTTTCTCCTAACTTTGCACTTTAAAATTGTTTGAGGTTCTCATTGATTCCATGTTTCCTTCTCATTATACTGTTACTCGTTCTATTGAGAGGGTGTTTAGTTTTACATACTAGTACTATTCTATATATACTAACATCCCCTTTGCCGGGGCCGCTGTATCTTTAATGGATGCAGGTGGTTCCATAGAAGGCATCCTTGATCAGTGATAGCAGTACATCCTCTCCTCAGCTGACTTGGTGAGCCCCACTTCATTTCGGGGTCTTGTATCTCTGGTCTTCTATGTATAGTGTTTTGAGGTATAGCTGGAGCCTTGTTGTCGGCACCATCATACTACTCTTTTGTGTCTACTAGATGCTTTGTAGACATAGTGTGGGTTGTATCATTGTTTTGGGAAAGTTAAACAAAAGGTGTTGTATTTGTATCACATGTTCCACTTCAAACTATGAAAGTGTATGTATTTTGAGACTTATAAATATCGTAATTACTGGTAATGATCTGGTGTTGTTCACATGACCTCTCATTATCCGATTAATGAAATATATCTTCTCTTTGTTCGCAAGTGAGTTTGGGTAGAAGGCATTGTATAGGCTCGCGCTCCCCAAGGTTGGGGCATGACAAGATTGGTATCAGAGCCTAACGTTTTTACAGTGTCCTAGGATGTCTCGGAGCCGTGTCTAGTAGAGTCCTTCTTATCGGTGTTGATATGCTCAAACTACACCTAAATAAATGGTGTAAGGAGGTCGATGTCAAATATAATAACCCAACTACGTTGGGGTCGAATCCCACAGGGAATAGGTGTGAAAAGTTTATTTGAGTAGTGTGAAACTTGACTTAAGTCGTAATTTTACTCTGTTAGTTTAAAAAGATTGTTGTAATTGTGAATTGTCAAGAAAACTATTTTCTTAAGAGAATGTGATTAATTTGATTAAGAAAACCAAGGTTGTGTCCCTATCAATGGAATGTAATGCTATAGCTGTTAATATGATATATTTCTAATGAAAGGTCCTTTGATATGGAAATAGTTCCTAAATGACTGCCCAATATTTCCCAATAATTAGGTAGTATTTCCTCTTTATGATTTTCCCAAATATAAAATATTTACAATTGAGAACGACCAATGTATGCCAAGTAGAACCCACTTATCCCTAAACGATTCTATTAAACAAGGTTTAATGCCTTAAGTTCTTGCTTTTCAATTCTACCAAATTCTAACCCACTTTTTCAAGTAAAGATAGAGTAAAATGGCACTAGTCAATGTTTGCAAGCATCAACAATAAATGAAGCATGAGAAATGAATAAATATCAACCAACCATTATATATATATTCAATGGTAAACACCCATTAACATTACACCCATTTAGGGTCCAAAACCTTAGTATTTAAAGTTAGCTACTCATACTAGAATACAAGAACATAGTAATAAATAAAGTCAAAAAGCTTACAAAGAAGACAAGTCTTAGATACTCTCTTCAAAAGCTTCCAAAATAATGATGTATTCAATGCTCTAAGTGTAGCTTCTTTTTCAGACAAGATGGGCCACAAAAACCTAGCCTCCTTTTCAGACAAGATGTTCATCGCATTTTGGTTCTGCGGCCTGCATATTGGTTTCGCGGCCGCATATCGTACCGTAAACTCATCTTCGCAGGAAACTCTTTTGCATTTATACGATCACTATGCGGTCCGCATATGAATTGTGCAATCGCACAATGAATCACAGATTCGACTCTCAGATACTGGGATGGTCTGCTTCACTCTGTGATGGGTCTGTGGTCTGCACATCACTTTTGCGGTCGCAGACCTGCCGCATTTCTACCTTTCCATGATTGTTTTTCATCGTTTTCCTGTTCTTGGTTCTTCAAGTCCAGTTCCCTGCAAAACACCTAAACTACATAAGAAATGACTTATAATGCTTTAAAAGATGAGCTAAAGTCTATGTAATTAGTACCAAAAGTGCCGCATTTCTACGGCACATCGATACCCCAACTTAGACTCTTGCTTTCCCTTAAGAAGTGACTATGGATAGTGCTGATTGTTAGCTAACAAGTATGTAACTTCTTTTATTCACCCTTCTTTGAAGACAAAGATCATTTAACAGTTCGAATAATCAGTTTGTGAGCTTCGAGCCTCAAGAACAATGACAGAGTGCTACCCATAGCTAGATATGCACTTGTATCCTACTTCAAGAATCCTAACTTATGCTAAATCTTACTATGCATGTATTCTCACATCAAAGAAAATCCCCAACTCAACAAATATGTACAAGGGATACAATCAAACACTCTTGCACTCAGAAAGAAGGCTAAGTTCTACAAGTATCAGTCCATATGCTTGACCTTATTTTAACTCATTGCTACCTTAGGAGAAATTGGTTATAGATCAAAAAGGACTTTTTAAGGGTTGTAGTGTAGGCTTCAGGACGGGTTGGATGAATATTTGGGAATATAGTGACTGTACCCTCCTTGAACGCTACACGCATGTTTTTTTCTTTTTGCATTTTGCTTCTCTTTTAAACCACATAGCCCTTGTTGATCTCTAGTTACCAACATAGAACCACTTCAAAGTATCTCTCTAATATTTGCAAGACTCCACAATGTTTTTTCTTTTATACAAATATACAAATATTTTCTTTTTCTTTTCTTTTGGAGCTTGAGTATCTTCATATAAAATACTTTGAGGTATATGCTTCTACACATAATGTATATCTTCACCATTGCCCAATTAATACCAACACCCCCAACTTAGGCTTTTAGCCTCATTCTCAACATTCAAGGAGGGACAAGTTCAAAAGAGAGAATTATTTTACAAAAGGGTAAATGTCTGTAATGTAGTAGCCAAATAAAAGGATAAAGGCTCAACGGGGGATAACTAGGATAATAAATGCACCAGGGAGGTCAATTTGGTCAACATTTAGTTAGCAATTACAAAGAGAGCCTAAGATAATTTCGACACCCAATCATCAACCTGAGATTTGCATCGAGAAACCAGTCGGGCAAGTTCTACACATTACAAGTTGAGCACATGCATTATTTATACAAATTCTGACCATTTTCACGATGCATAAACTGCTCGAATCGGCATAATTTCAGCCCTCAAGTGAATACAAGGCAATTCAAAGCTTCATCACATGATATTTGAGATTCTAAGTAAGCACAAAGTCAAAGAGCGAGCCTCGATTGCACAAGAATGACTAACTGTTTATTTATAAAATTTGAAGGGTGCAATTTATTCCACAAAAACATATCACATGCTTGAATCTAGAACAAAAGCACCAAACAAGTCAAAACATTTTATGCTATGGCCATGGTTATACTATTACACCCTTTGAAAAGAACCCGGCAAAGAAAAACCAAGGGGGATTAATTAATATATACAAATCTACACTATTAAGACTAAGATTTTATCTACAGATTGCAAAAGTTGACTACCCCACACCCAACTAAGAGCATGCATTGTCCCCAATGCATTGAAAAAGTAAGATCAAAGTTTATGGGCTTCTTGGGGCGCACTTGGCTCTTGGAGGGGTATAAATATATGAGGCGGTCGTGGGGCCGGAAGCTGACACTATGGAGGCAGTGGGTGGATCCTCTAACTGAACAATGGGTGAAATATCTGAGGCGGTCATGGGGCCAGGAGCTGACACTGTGGAGGTAGTGGGTGGAGCCTTTGACTGGACAGTGGTGTCCAAGACCAAAGTAGGAAGCTCCGCCAATTGCGGAGCCGGATCCTGGACTTGGGAGCTGCTGGCCTCACCCGATAATGGCTATGTGGTCATGGTGGTAGCCCTGCCAACCATATCTGCAAGGGAGAGTGTGATAGATGTTTGCACATCCGCCTCCTCCTCACCCAGTTCCTCTATAGAAACGGTAACCTGTTTGCCTCTGTTATCCCTCCGATCATCACCCTCCTCAAATATCCACTCCTCATCTGTTTCCTCACGAGACTCTCCAGATTCCTCATCAGAATGATAAACGGTATGTGCAACTGAACTCGAAGTTTATGAGATGTCAGTACCATGTGCCTCCTAAGCTGACAGGATGTTTGTGAAATCCAGATCAAGTTTGGGTACATGGGAGGTGCCAGTGCCCCGTTCCCCTTCCACCGGAAGAAGGTTGGTCAAGTCAAACTCCAGTGTCTGCATCTTATGCAGCTCCAACTTGAGCTCAACTACATCCTTTTTGAGTTGAAGCATATCCCCAGCTCCAACTTTCTCAATCTTCTCAAGGCGAACTTTAAAGTGCTTGAGTCGGTCTTCATATGATAGATGTTGTTTTTGAAGCTTACTTACTAGGGATTGGAACGGGGCCAATGCCTGCCGGATGAGCGATGTAAGTTCTTTTGTCAGTTTGTCTACTTTGGCATTGGCATGTTGTGCTAGTAGACCAAGCTTGGAGAGTGCAGGCAGTGAGATAAATGATGCCACAGTGGCTAGTCTGGGAGTAGATGTGGAGGCAACTGGTACTGAAGAAGTGTCTGGCACTGATAAGGGAGCAGGTGATGCTGAAGCAAATGAGGCCGGAGGGAGAGTAAGTGATTGCTCTGGTGGATCTTTTTGCACCTTCTCCAAAGAATCATTGTGGCTAGTTTGGGGAACAGAGGAACCTCTGCTTCTGCACAACAAGCATGGATTAAGCACGGGAAAGGGAGAGATGTTTCTTTTTAGTTTGCCCGGACCCCAATCTCAGGGAATATAAGCTGTCCCAAATCAATTTTGATACCAGACATGATGCAAGCAATGAGGATCGCCTTCTCTAGACTAATGTCGGTCTCATTTCTTGTAGGCATTATACGAGAACAGACAAAGTTTAGCGAATGTTTACCTTCTTGAGTGAAATCCCTCTTGTTAATCTTCTGGCGTGGTGCAATCCAGGGTGAAGTTCCCTTGGCTATTACTAAGGCTACCCAAGCCCGCTCAGATTCCTTATTTGAAATCTTTAGGTCAAATTCTGCCATGCTTAGCTCCCAATCTTTGGATTATGCATCATTGATTGAGTCGGGATCACAGTGTATTTCAACTCCTCGTACTGAGATAGAGTTCAAATATATACGGTTTCTCTTTTGTTTTGAGTTCCTAGATGTAGCATATGCAGCGTAGAATTCCCTAACAAGTGTCTCGTTATACTCCCATGGAACCTTCGTGAAGAACTCCCACCCCCACTTTTGGATATTTTCTAGCACATGGGGGTAGTGTTCTTTAAAACCATTCAAACTCAGCTACTTTTCTTTGAGGATATTTCTTTTTTCCAAGCCAAATCTATACAATTTCCAAGAGCCGGTGATCCCAAACCTGAGATCCTCACCACTCTTTCGGTGTGCTTCGACCTGGAGGTCGACTGGTGGTACAAGGTCAAACTATCCCTCCTCCTCTTCAGACTGGGAGGTAGGCTCAGATGAATTTCTAGATGTGCCAGGCCATTTTCGTTGGGATTGTTGTGATTGTAGGCTTATAGCTGTAGCCCGTCTCTTTCTTCAAGTGGTGGGTGTTCGCGATGCTAGGGATTTCTTTGGTGCCATTCCGGCCAATTAATGAGGAGTTAGTACATGGTTGGGTATAGAAATGATAGACACAAAATGTTATGCGCGCAGTTACGCGATCGTAGAACAACTCTGTAGACTGTAAACCACAACGCAAAATATAATCAGCAGAAGCAAAAACAAATTATACGGGCCGCAAAAGTGGTCGCAGAAAGTTTGCGACCGTAGATGGGTCGCAGTTTGAACTTTGAACTTAGCTTGATTATGCTTATGTGTGCGACCATTATGCGGTCCGAAAACCATTTCTGCGGCCGCAGACTCAACCGCTAATTGGTTTCTACGAAACTCCCAAGCATACAGAATGCGATGACTCTATGGACCGCAAAACAGTTATGCAGACCGCAAAGATCAACTTCTCCACCAAGAAATGTGGAAAACTCACCAACAGATAACATTTTACAATTCATGTTTTCTATACTACATAGCTAATGCACAATTTCACGAGATAATTACCCAACAAACAACATTAGATCAATTTTAAGTACCACCCATCGATTTCCACTGTGTATTTCCAACAATCACTAAACCCTACACTCAAATTAGTAAGTCTAACTCTATCCCCCCTGATTTTAATCGACCCACAGCACATATTTCCCCCAAAAGTCGATTCCCAGTACAAGAGACAAGAAGTAGGATAAAGAGAGAACGGTCACATGGATGATATGGAATAATGAGGCGGGTGAAAGCATACAACAATGTTTAAATCAACTGAGCAAGAGGGGGATTAGAAAGTCATATACCAGATGTCAGAAAATCAAGCAAGGCACTTTGGTGTGAATCATGTGAGCAAGGTGAGCCTTTCTTCACAAATTCCTTTTTTTCACTGTGTTTTTGTTTTGTGTTTTATTTTCGTGCCTGGGCGTGTAAAATTAGAGATGATAGACATAAATAAGAGAGAAAGGAATTAGGGTTTAATACCTGATTGTTTTGCGGTGAACTTACCATCACATAATATATTATGTGGCCGTATATGTGTTTTGCGATGGATTAGTACCTGCGTATTGTGCAACAGATGTGCGACCCACTCTGTGGTCGCAGAATAATTTCGTGGGCCGCAAAAGTTGAATTTTCTATGCATTTTTAAGGCTCAATTTGAATGGTGTTCTACTTGTGTCTGGGACCATTATGCGGTCTGCAAACACTTTATGCGCCTGGCAAACCCTTTATGCGGCCGCATATGTTTTCGCAGAACAACAGCTGAAGCGAATCTTGCTTTCCTTAATTTTCCCTCTGCCTTTGCATCCTATTTCTTTGTATTTTGGGTAACCTGCATTCTAACACACACGTCAAGCTATTCAACACTTACAAATAAACCTACCAAAATACAAATCTAACCAAAAAAATGTTACCAACGCATGGGTTGCCTCCCAAGAAGCATTTAACATCGCGGCACAATGATGTAGCCCCCATTTTGGCTAATCAGTGGTGGGGATTGGTGCAGGACCATTCTTGAGTGTGAATTGTTCTACCAGTTGCCTTTTTTCAATGGTTCTGAGGTAATACTTGACCCTTTGGCCATTTGCTTTGAAAGTTCGAGTCCCGTCCTCGGATTCTAATTCAATAGCGCCATAGGAAGACACACTCACAACTTTGAATGGTCCAGACCATTTGGATTTGAGTTTGCCCGGAAAGAACTTTAATCTTGAGCTAAAGAGTAAGATAAAGTCACTGAATTTGAATTCCCTCTTCAAAATCTCCTTGTCATGAACAGACTTCATTCTTTCTTTATACACGGCTGTATTCTTATAGGCATGGAAACAGAACTCTTTCATCTCGTTGAGTTGTGTCATCCTTAGATAAGCAGCTTCGACCCGGTCAAGATTTAACTTTTTTAATGCCCACATAGCTTAGTGTTCAAGCTCCACTGACAACCGGTAAGGTGAGGTGCCAATGGGTGTCTTAAATGCCGTTCGATAAGCCTACAATGCATCATCTATCTTCTTTGATCAGTCGGTCGTGTTTGCATTAACAGTTTTTGCTAGAATGTTTTTTATCTCCCGGTTGGAGACTTCAACTTGATCGCTTGACTAAGGATGATAAAGGGTGCCCACCTTGTGCTTAGCTCCATATGTTTCGAGCAACTCGGCAAAAGCTTTGTTGCAAAAGTGAGAACCACCATCACTAAGGATGGCCCTTTGGGTTCCAAACCGAGTAAATATGTTCTTCTTCAAGAAGGCAGTTACACTTCTTGCCTCATTGTTCGGCAAGGAAATTGCCTCGACCCATTTGGAGACATAATCTACTACCACCAAGATATATATCATGCCGTAAGAGCTTACGAAGGGACCCATGAAATCTATCCCCCACACATCAAAGATCTCAACCTCTATCACAAAGTTCATAGGCATCTCACGCCTTCTAGAAATTGACCCTTCTCTTTGACATTGGTCACATGCCTTGACCATTTGGTTTGCATCTTAGTAGATCGATGGCCAATAATATCTACATTCAAGCCCTTTTGTCACAGTACAGTTTCCACCGTGGTGACCCCCAACTGGGGATTCATGATATGCTTTGAGAATTTGCATCACCTCATCTTCCGGAAGACAATGCCGAATAATGTTGTCAGCGCAAATCCGGAACAAAAAGGGTTCCTCCAAATAGAATTCCTACACTACCATAAGAACTTTTTCTTTTGATAAACTTCCAAACCGTCGGGGATAAGGTCACTAACCAAGAAGTTAGCGATGTCGGCATACCAAGGAGAGGAGGTGCTAGAATTTTCCAATAAGTGTTCATCTGGGAAGGCATCATTAATTTCAAGATCTTCTTTTGGTCTCCCTGCCTCTTCAAGCCTAGATATGTGATCCACAACTTAATTCTCTGTTCCTTTCCGATCTTTGACTTCAATTTCAAACTCTTATAACAAAAAAGCCCACCTAATCAATCTTGGTTTAGCATCCTTCTTTGTCATAAGGTAGCGGAAAGTAGCATGATCGGTGTAGACTATCACTTTGGATCCCAACAAATAGGCCCGTAATTTTTCAAAAGCATAGACAATAGCAAGCTGTTCTTGCTCAGTTACAATGTAATTCATTTGTGCGCCATTGAGTGTCCTGCTTGCGTAGTAGACAGGATGAAGAATCTCGTTATGCCGTTGACCAAGCACTGCTCCAATAGCCTCGCCATTGGCATCACACATAAGTTCAAATGGAAGAGACCAATCCGGTGTGACAATAATAGGAGACGTGGTGAGCCTTGCTTTCAATTCCTCAAAAGCTTTGAGGCACTTCTCATCGAACTGAAACGTAGCATCATTTTCAAGGAGCTTGCACATGGGACTTGAAATTTTTGAGAAGTCCTTGATAAATCTTCTATAAAAACCGGCATGCCCCAAAAAGCTCTGAACACCTTTGACCGAAGTGGGAGGAGGAAGCATGGAAATTATCTCAATCTTTGCTCGATAAACATCAATGCTTTTCTGGAGGTCTTTTGGCCTAGGCCAATACCCTCGTCCACGATAAAGTGAGATTTTTCCCAATTGAGCACAAGATTCGTCTCCTCACATATTTTGAGAACTTGCCTAAGGTTGTCAAAACAATTCTCAAAGGAATCACCAACTATATAGAAGTCATCCATGAATACCTCTAAGAAATCCTCCACCATGTCCTAGAAGATTGACATCATGCATCGTTGAAAAGTAGCTGGGGCATTGCACATCCCAAATGGCATACGGCTGAAGGCAAAGGTCCCATACGGACATGTGAATGTCGTCTTCTCTTGGTCCTCTAAGGATATGTCGATTTGGTTGTAGCCAGAGTAACCATCCAAGAAGCAATAAAATGACCTTCCTACTAGACGATCAAACATTTAATCAATAAAAGGCATAGGGAAATGGTCTTTTCAATTAGCACTATTGAGCTTCCGATAGTCCATGCAAACCCTCCATCCAGTCACCTTCCTCGTTGGGATGAGTGCATTTTTGTCATTTTGAATCACGATCATGCCTCCTTTCTTTGGCACACATTGCACCGGACTCACCCCAAGGACTATCGGCAATGCGGTAGACAACTCCGGCATCCAACCATTTTATGATTTCTTTATTCACCACCTCTTGCATGGAAGGATCTAACCTCCTTTGATGTTCCATACTAGGTTTGCTCTCTTCCTCCAATTGTATCTTGTGCTCACAAATTCCGGCATGAATCCCTCAGACATCCACTATAGTCCAATCAATAGCTTGTATATGCTCCCTAAAGGCCTCCAACAAGTGTTCAACCTGCACATCATTCAACAAAGAAGAAACAATTACGGGTAGAGTTCATTAAGGCCAAGAAATTTATACCTTAAGTGCGCTGGGAGTGGCTTGAGCTCAAGTTGTGGCGGCTCGACAATTAAAGGCTTAGCGGGGGTGACTCTATTCTCTAAGTCAAGAGAAAGCTTCTTTGGTGCATAAGTGTAGGACCCAAGCCCTTCCAATGCATTCACTTATTCCATGTATCCTTCCATGTCCTCACAATCAAAATTCACCAAAATAGCCGTCAATGCCTCACCAAGGAATTCCTCTTCCATTTTCACCTCGACGGCATCCTCTACCACATCAACAACATTAATGACTGAGATGCTCTCGAATGCATGTGCCAATTTCTCGGTGAGGAGAAGAAACTTCCCCACTTTCACAAGCACATCTTCAACTATTCCTACCGGTCGCTTTATAGAATGGTCGGCCATTTGCAACCTCATACTTGTAGGCCTAGGCATTCCCAATCCCGCTTGCTTGTAAATATCAAGGGGCATTAATTTGATTCTAGCCCCAATATCACAAAGGACTCGAGCAAAGTCATGCAATCCAATAGTGCATGGAATGGTGAAAGCTCCCCGGTCCTCTTTCTTTTTGATGGCGGTTGTTGCAATGATGGAACTAACCCGGTGGGTGACATTCACCACTTCATTCTTGGTGGTTCCCTTTTTAGTGATCAAGTCCTTCAAGTACTTAGGTAAACACGACATCTCTTGGAATGCTTCCACAAATGGAATATTCACCGATTATTGTTTTAAAATGTCATATAATTTTTCAAGTTTGCTATCATTAACCATTCTAGCTAGTCTTTGAGGGAAAGGAGGGAGGGGTCTAGGAATTGGTGCTAGAGGTTTTGGTGCCTCTATTACCTTTTTCTTAACCTCTTCACGTCTCACCACTTGAGCGTTCACCTTCTTCAGGAGTTTTTCATTTGCAACAACATTTGGCAACTCAAGTTGTGCCTCAACTTCTTGTTCAAAATCTTCCTCTTCGACTACTTGTTCATTTTCACCTTAAAGTATTTCCCCGCTTCGAGTTGTAATGGCCATACAATGAGAAGTTTGGCCACTCCCACTACCTTTTGGGTTTACAATAGTATCACTTGGGAGCGTGCCTTTTTTCTTTGGATTTTGTTCTCTTGATAAATCCCTCATTTTCATATCCAACTTTTGAATAGATGCGGTATGAGAACCCACAAGCTCGGTCATATTTTTCATTGAAGTGTTGGATCTCTCTTGATTTTGCAATACTCTTTCAAGCATGCTTTCCAACTTGGACTCACTTGAAGAACTCTCCTATTTTGAATTATTTGAACTATATTTGAATAGATTTTATTGGTTTAGAGGCTAATTCTATAGGAAAAGCCATGGTTGAGCATTGATTTGGTTGCGAAGTGAGATAGGTGTCATTGTTAACTTTGACTTGAGGGATTAGTACTTGTTGGTCTATTTCCTACGTGAATTATGTGTGGGGACGGCGTATATGTAAGGTGATGAGTATATATACATTATCATTGGGTTAAAGCATGCGGGTGGAAATTATTTTATTGTATTATATTGCTTCAATGACTATGTTTTCGTTGTTGGATTACTACTTCTTTAATAGTTTTCCTTCATATCTATTGAATATTTTGGAGTTTTTGGAATTTTGAAAGTTGAGATGAATTATCATTACGCTATTGAAGTGAAATAGCTTCCCACTTTGTTTTGCTATTTTAGATTAATGTTGACTTGGCGTGAAAGAGTGAAAAGCACAAAGGGTGTTGCCGTGCCGTATTTGCATAAAATATCATTTATTTGAGAGATTGTGAGGATTAAAGCACGAAGAGTGATGTCGTACATTTGATTTCTTATTATCATTTATCACATCATGTGAGGCTGAGAGTAAAAGCACGAATGGTGATGCCATGCCATTGCATTTATGATATCACATGGTAAGGACGAGAGTAAAAGCACGAAGGGTGATGCCGTGCCATTGTTGATTTCATTGTTTTCTTGGTCCGAATTAATGATTTAATTGGTTGTATTATTATTATTTTCGAAAAAAGATTATTCAGTGATTGTTGTATTTGTCGTTCTTATTGTACTCCCTTTTCTACATGACCCCTCCCAGTTAATATTTATTAGACCTATTGTTATTTTGTTACTTTATGTATATACCTGTTCAGGATTTACGTAGGTGTCTTATCATAGCCTCGTCACTACCTCGTCGGGGTTAGGCTCGACACTTATGGAGTACATTGGATCGGTTGTACTCATGCTACACTTCTGCACTTCTTGTGCTGATGCAGGTGTTCGTCCCAGCATCCTCTAGTAGTGTCTCTTCTCGGATTCAGCTGTGTTTGAGACTTGAGGTATAGCTGCACGACATCCACATCCTTGAACTCCTCTTCTTTTTTCGGTTTCTATATGCTTATGTATTCGTGACACCAGATTCTGGGATATGTTTATATCACGTGTTTTGGTATTTTATCAATATACTTAAGACTTTTACAGTTAATTATTATTCTTGTTTTGATTTGAATTGTTAAAACTGAATAAGTAATTTAGCTAACATTGTTTTGCCTAGCAAGTAAAATGTTAGGCGTCATCACCGCCCCTAGGGTGGAATTTCGGGTCGTGACAAGTTGGTATTAGAGCACTAAATTGCTTAGGTCTTACGAGTCATGAGTAGAGTCAGGAGGCTCGGTACGGAGACATATGTACTTATCTACTAGAGCATATAGAGCTTTAGGAAAATTTCACTTATTTCTTTCTCTATCATGCGATTTTATTCTATCACTGAAGTTTGAATCATTCCATTCTTGTTGTCTCGCAGATGGTGAAGACACACACAACATCCACGACGAGTCAGGAGCTGGAGCCCCAGGTTGTTGCCTCTACTAGGGATAGAAGTCGGGGCCGAGGTGGAGGCAAAGGCACAGCTTAGCTTAGAGCACGTGGAACAACACCTATTCTGGAGCCTCAGATAGAGCAGGAGGAAGAGGTTCCTGTTCAGACCGTGCATGTTAGACCAGCTCATGTGCTGGAGGGGTTTATTGCTACTCGGATACTTCAATACGCTCTAGTTTGCTTGGTGGGCCTTATGGAGAGCGTGACCCAGACCGGTGGAGTCCAATGGAGTCGACTTTGCAGTATTTTAGATGATCGGTTCTTCCAAGAGGTGGTGGCTATATTATGTGCGGGGAAGACGAGTAGGTTAACCGCCATTCACTTGGGATCATTGTTTTCAGCTATTCTTGGAAAAGTTCATTCCTTTTACTCTGATAAAGGAGTACCATAGGTAGTTTTAGTGCCTTCAGCAGGGTAGCATGATTGTTACCTAGTATCAGACCAGATTCGTGGACTCAGTTCACCATGCATTTGTCTTGCTTCCAACTGAGATGGAGAGAGTAAAGAGATTCATTAATGGTCTTGCTTTAGGTATTAGGCTACATATGGCCAAGGAGACAAGGGATGATATTTCTTTCTACAGGAAGTAGAGATTTCTATACGGATCGAGATGATTCGTGGTCAGGGTAGGGAGACGTTATCTTAGAAGAGAACTCATCATTTTGGTGGGTTCAATGGTGCCTCGTGTGGAGGCAGGAGTTCATTTGGTAGAGGCTATCCTCCCAAGTCGATTCAGTCAGCGCTTCAGGCATCCCACAGTGCTTCGGGTAGTCGTGGTTCTTATGGGTCTCATCCTGAGCAGCTAGCCTACAGCTCACCATCAGCTCCTATTAGTGCACCTCCGATCCAGAGTTATCAAGATGGTTATTTAGGTCAATAGGGTCAGTTCCAGGGTCATTAGTCACAACCGCTACTTGTGGAGATCTGAGGCACATCGCGAGATTTCGCACTAGGTCACAGGGTAGCATGCCACAACAGGTTTCTCGTGCCATGGTTCCGGCACCGGTTCCTCCACCGCCGGCTCAGCCAGCTAGAGGCGGGGGTCAGGCTGCTAGAGATGGAGGTCGGGCCATTATTGCTGGAGGCCAGCTAACTAGAGGCCGTCCAAGAGGCAGAGGTTAGAGTGGTGAGGCCCAACCCCATTTTTATGCATTTCCAGCTAGACTTGAGGCAGACTCATCTGATGCCGTAATCAAAGGTATTGTTCCGATTTATCATAGGAATGCCTCAGTTATATTTTATCTGGGATCTACTTATTCATATGTGCCATCCTATGTTTCTTCATATTTGGTTATGCCTCGTGATTGTTTGAGTGCTTCTGTCTATGTGTGTCTGTGGGAGATTCTATTGGAGTAGTTCGTGTTTATCGCTCGTGTGTGGTTTCTATCAGGAGCTTTGAGACTAGGGTAGACCTTCTACTTTTTGATATGGTGGACTTTGATGTTATCTTGGGTATGGATTGGTTGTCACCTTATCATGCCATTTTGGACGGTCACGACAAGACGATGACCTTAGCCATGCTAGGGTTGCCCTGATTATAGCAGAGGGGGACTCCTGGCCATTCTACTGGTAGGGTTATTTCGTATATGAAGGCTCGACGTATGGTCGAGAAGGGATGTCTAGCATACTTGGAATATATCCGTGATCCTAGTGCGGAGGTTCCTTCCATGAATTTGGTACTAGTTGTGCGTGAGTTTCCAGAGGTGTTTCCTGCAGATTTGCCGGTATGCCACCCGACAGAGATATCGACTTCTGTATTGACTTGGCTCCGGGAACTCAGCCCATATCTATTCCACCATACCGTATAGCCCTAGCTGAGTTGAAGGAACTGAAGGAGAAGTTACAGGATTTACTTAATAAGGGATTCATTAGACCTAGTGTCTCGCCCAGGGGTGCAACAGTGTTGTTTGTGGAGAAGAAGGATGGTTCGATGAGGATGTGTATAGATTATTTTCAATTGAACAAGGTCACTATCAAGAACAAGTATCCGTTGCCAAGGATTGATGACTTATTTGATCAGCTTCATGGTGTGAAAGTGTTTTTGAAGATTGATATGAGATCTGGCTACCATCAGTTAAAGATTAAGGCATCAAATATCCCTAAGACAACTTTTTGGACTCGGTATGATCACTATGAGTTCTTAGTGATGTTATTTTGCTTGACAAATTCCCCAGCAACATTTATGGATTTGATAAACCGAGTGTTCAACACCTATTTGGATTCTTTTATGATCGTCTTCATTGACGATATGTTGGTTTACTCATGCAGTTGAGAGGAGCATGAGAAGCATCTTCGGGTCGTACTTTATACCTTAAGAGATAATCAGTTATATGCCAAGTTTTCAAAGTGCGAGTTCTAGGTGGACTCGGTTTCCTTTTTGGGCCATGTTGTATCTTTCGAGGGAATTAAGGTGGATCCAGAATTGGCCTAGACCTACTTCATCTACAGAGATTCGGAGCTTCCTAGGTTTGGCAGGTTATTATCGCCGGTTCATGGAGGGGTTTTCCTCTATCCTAGCCCCATTGACTAGATTGACCCAGAAGGGTGCCCCATTCAAGTGGTCTGATGCGCGTGATGAGAGATTTCAAAAGCTCAAGACTACTTTGACCAAAACTCTAGTTCTGGTTTTATTGTCAACATCGGGTTCATATGCAGTTTATTTTGATGCTTGGCAGATTGGAATCGGATGTGTCTTGATGTAGGAGGATAAGGTGAGCTCTTATGCTTCGCGTCAGCTGAGCCCAGTGAGAAGAACTACCACATTCATAATTTAGAATTGGCAACCATTGTTCACGCATTGAAGATTTGGAGGCATTATCTCCACGGCATGTCATGTGAGGTAGTCACAAATCAACAGAGTCTACAGCACTTGTTTAAGCAAACGAATCTAAACTTGAGGCAGCGGAGGAGGTTAGAGCTGTTTAAAGACTGTGATATCACCATTTTGTACTATCCGGGGAAGGCCAATGTGGTGACCGATGTCTTGAGCATAAAGACTGAGAGTATGGGTAGCCTTGCATATATTCCAGTTGGTGAGAAACCGCTAGCATTAGATGTTCAAGCTTTGGCCAATCAGCTCGTGAGGTTAGATATTTCAGAGCCTAGTAGGGTTCTTGCTTGCGTGGTTTCTCGGTTTTCTTTGTATGAGCGCATCAAAGCGCGCTATAGACAACCCCCATTTTCTAGTTCTTATGGCAACAGTGCAGCACGTCGATGCCAGGGAGGTTTCTATTAGAGATGATAGGATATTGCAGATGTAGGGCTGGATATGTGTGCTCAATATGGATGAGTTGCGTGAGTCGATTCTTAAGGAGGCCCAAAGTTAATGGTATTCCATTTATCCAGGTTCTGCCAAGATGTATCAGGATTTGAAGCAGCACTATTGGTGGAGATGAATGAAGAAATATATAATAGAGTATGTGGCTCGGTGTTAGAACTGTCAGTAGGTGAAGTATGAGCATCAGAGGCCGGGTGGTTTGCTTCCGAGAGTTGAGATTCGTGAGTGAAAATGGGAGCGTATTACCATGGATTTCGTTGTTGGGCTCCCACGGACTTTGAAAAAATTTGATGCAGTGTGGGTCATTGTGGATAGGTTGCCCCTTTAGTGGAACATGGGGGTTTGAACTCCGATTTGAGAAGTTGTTGTTGTTATTACTTCAATTTCCTTGATTTGAACTACCTTGGTCGTTTCGTCATTGTTGGTTACTTTGCCCTTGTAGGTAAGATCTCCATTGGTGTGGTTGGCCGGAACCTTGGTAGGGTGGTCTTTGATATCTTTCTTGTGAATTGTTGACATAATGTGCTTCTTCATAGTCCTCATTTGACATTAGTTGCACATCTTCCACAACATTCACTTTCTTTGTTTGGCTTTCAGTGAGCATTTTTGTCAACACATTGACATTGGTATCAAGCCCGATAATTACTTGATCTCTTTCTTGGTTCTCCTTAATTATGTTTGTCAAGGAAGGAGTACCATATGCAATTCCACCTGTGGTGTCTTCCGAGTTCCAAGTTTGGTTATGTTCGGCCATTTTGTCGAGGATTTGTGTGGTCCTTGCAAAATGTTTTATCCATAAATGATCCATCTGCCGCATATTTGGCTATGGATTGATTCGTAGGATCCAAGCCCATGTAAAACTTCTCCAACAAAATATTATCCTGAAAGCCATGATTCGGCGACCTCACCAAATATAGCTTGAATCTATCCCATGCCTCATGTAGATGCTCCCCTGATAATTGGTTAAAGAAGAAACTTTTATCCCAAAGCTCGGTCTTTTTGCTTTGTGGGAACCATTTTGCTAGGAAATCTCGGACAAGTTCGGGCCAAGTGTGGATGGAATTATGTAGTCGATTTTGGATCCACTGGCTTGCCTCTCCAGTTAAAGAGTACTGGAACACACTGAACCTTAGGGCATCATCCAAGACATTATTCTGCTTGTGCATTGCACATACACCCAAAATATGTCTGAGATGTTGTGTAGGGTTATCATCAGTGGAATTTTGGAAGACCCATCCGCCTTTAGCATTAGGATTAGAATAAGTTCCACTTTGAAGGTAGCAGCATCAACTCTAGGAGAGACAATGGCATTTGTATCCTCAATATACTCATCTATATCCGCAAACATATTCTCTTCGTCCGGTTTGCCCATGTTTACCTAATAACACCAAGAAAAGCAAGAAAAGTGTGATTGAATAGAAGAAGATGTAAAGTAAAGCGCACACTAATTAGTAATTTCAAAACTGTATTCCCCGGAAACGGCGCCAAACTTTGATACGCTCAAATTACACCTAAATAAATGGTGTAAGACGGCCGATGTCAAATATAATAACCCAACTAGGTTGGGATCGAATCCCACAGGGAATAGGTGTGAAAAGGTTACTTGGGTAGTGTGAAACATGACTTAAGTCGTAATTCTACTCCGTTAGTTTAAAAAGAGTGTTGTAATTGTGAATTGTCAAGAAAACTATTTTGTTAAGAGAATGTGATTAATTTGATTAAGAAAACCAAGGTTGTGTCCTCGTCAATGGAATGTAATTCTATCGGTGTTAATATGATATATTTCTAATGGAACGTCCTTTGATATGCAAACGGTTCCTAAATGACTACCCAATATTTTCCAATAATTAGGTAGTATTTCCTCTTTATAAAATTCTAAAAATATAAAAGAGTTACAATTGAGACCGACCAATTTAAGCCAAGTAGAACCCACTTATCCCTAAGCAATTCTATTAAACAAGGTTTAATACCTTGAGTTCTAGCTATTCAATTCTACCAAACCCTAACCCACGTTTCCAAGTAAAGATAGACTAAAATGGCACTAGTCAATATTTGCAACCGTCAACAATAAATGAATCATGAGAAATGAAAAACTATCAACCAACCATTATATATATATATTCAATGGTAAACACCCATTAACATTACACCCATTTAGGGTCCACAACCTTAGTACTTAAAGCTAGCTACTCATACTAGAATACAAGAACAAAGTAATAAATAAAGTCATAAAGCTTACAAAGAAGACAAGTCTTAGATTCTCTCTTCAAAAGCTTCCAAAATAATGGTGTATTCATTGCTCCAAGTATAGCCTCTTTTTCAGACAAGATGGGCCACAAAAACCCTAGTCATTCTATTTATAATAATCCAAAAGTCATGGACAAAAAATGACAAAAATGACCCTACATGTAAAGTTTGCGACCGCAGAATGAACTGCATAATGCATTCACGGTCCACACATCTCCCTTTGCCACCGCATATCTGATGACAAAGTTGTCCAGTTGTTCATCGCATTTTGGTTCTGTGGCCCGCATGTTGGTTTCTCAGCCTCATATCATACCGCAAACTCATCTTCACAGGAAACCTTTTTGCATTTGTGCGGTCACTATGCAGTCCACATATGAATTGTGCGACCGCACAATGAATCGCAGATTCAACTCTCAGATACTGGGATGGTCTGCTTCACTCTACGATGGGTCTGTTGTCCGCACATCACTTTTTCGGTCGCAGACCTGCCGCATTTCTACCTTTCCATGAGTTTTTGTCATCCTTTTCCTGTTCTTGGTTCTTCAAGTCCGGTTTCCTGCAAAATGCCAAAACTACATAAGAAATGACTTATAATTCTTAAAACGACTAGCTAATGCCTATGTAATTAGTATCAAAAATGTCGCATTTCTACGGCACATCAGGTGTGGTTTCGATCAGATCTATAATTAGGAGGCTACTTGGGCATTTAGGAATGTCACCCTTCTTCGATGTTCTAGATTGTGCGATAAAGATGATTGTAAGACGTTTCCTCCTCTAACTCGTGCGTTGCTCTAATTTTCAGTATATGGAGCCTAGGAAGAAAGCAAGAACTGACCAAGGAGCCAATGCCACCCCAGGAGTGGCAGTTGATTCTATACCTGCTAATGTGGATGAGCACCCGAGGTGTGTGGATATTCCACAACTAATACACCACCTGACTCTACTACTCCTACTCAGACTGCACTAATCCCTACTCCTACTGAGGGAGCAGCTCTTCCACCTTCTACCCCAGCTTCCGGTCCTGGTGTTTTTTATGGGGACCTTAGGGGAGCCATACAGATGTTGGCTCAGATAGTGGCTTCACAGGCCCAGAGATTGAATGTTGCACCTACTTCTTGCAGCTATCAAGGGGATTCTGCTAGTTCCAGGGTGAACAAGTTTCTTCAGTTGGATCCTCCGGTGTTCACGAGTCCTAATCCTGAGGAGGACCCCCAGGACTTTATTGATGAAATGCACAAGACTATCTAAGTAATGTGTGCTACTGAGACGGAGGAAGTGGAGTTGGCCTCCTATCACGTGAAAGAGGTGGCCTATTCTTGGTTTGATATGTGGGAGGAGTCCCGTGAGGAGGGGAGCCCTCCGGTGAGGTGTAATGAGTTTGCCAACACCTTCATTGATCATTTCTTGCCTGCCGAGACAAAGGCAGCCCATTCCACTGAGTTTGAGTGCCTGAAACAAGGTAGCATGAGTGTGTGGGAGTATCATATGAGGTTCGTGTGCCTGTCCAAGTATGCCATCTACATGTTGCCCACTATGGAGGC
Source organism: Nicotiana otophora (assembly GCA_000715115.1). Taxonomy (NCBI): domain Eukaryota; kingdom Viridiplantae; phylum Streptophyta; class Magnoliopsida; order Solanales; family Solanaceae; genus Nicotiana; species Nicotiana otophora. The sequence goes on along the minus strand of AWOL01S0079678.1, from coordinate 26,734 downwards.
CAGAATGTGCTGGTTTGTGCAGGGTCTCAGCCCTTTGGTTATTAATGAGGCCTCTACAGTTGCCTTGAATTCTGATATGAACTATAGGAAGATGGTGGAATTTTCTCAAGCCACAGAGACCCGCAAAGTGAAGAATAGAATAGAACGAGAGGGTAGCAATAAGGCCCGGTCAGCGGGCAACTTTGGTAGTTCTTCTGGTGATGGTGGTGGAAGGTCATCAGCATTTAGGAGAGGGTCATCAAGGTCATCCTAGTCCTTTGCTCAATCCTCGGTAAGTGCACAACTATCAGGGCCCGATCAGTAGCAATGGGGTTGTTTCAGGCCGAGTCAGGGCAACAGGAGATCCTACCAGCAGGGTCGCCCTGGAGGGAGATTCCAGCAGCGGCGGAGGCCCTCATGCCTTACGTGTGGAAAGATGTATTTGGGTCCTGTTTCATGGACCAAACCATATGCTACGGGTGTGGTATGAGGGGTCACATTCAGAGGGATTGTCATTCGTCCCACCAGAGCGTGGGCAGGGGTGCGGCACAGCCAGCCAGCTCTGCAACTACTACATTCGTAGCACCTCCTCCAACTCGAGGCACTCTAGCATCCACAAAGTGTGGTGTTGCTAGGGGTGGTGCACAGAGTTTGGGAGGACCCAGTCATTTCTATGATATGAGGGGTCGACAAAGTTTAGAGGCTTCTCCAGATGTTATCACAGGTATATTGACTTTCCAATCGCATGATGTATATACCCTCATTGATCCCAGTTCCACTTTGTCATATGTCACTCCTTATGTTGCTAAGGATTTTGGGATAAAACCAGAATAGCTTCATGAGTCGTTCTCTGTATCTACTCTAGTTGGTGAGTCTATTGTGGCCACGCGGGTTTATAGGGATTGTGTTGTCACGGTGCATGGTCGGGACACCATGGCTGATCTTATTGAATTGGGAATGGTTGATTTTGATGTAATAATGGGGATGGATTGGCTTCATTCATGTTTTGCTAAGCTTGATTGCCGAAACAGAACCGTTAGGTTTGAATTTTAAAGTGAGCTAGTTATTGAATGGAAAGGGGATGATGTGATGCTGAAGGGTAGGTTTATTTATTAACTTAGGGCCTCGAAGATGATCAACAAGGGGTTTATTTACCATTTGGTCCGGTTACAGACATCGATGCTGAGGTACCTATACTTGAGTCAGTGTCAGTGGTGAATGAATTTCCGTAGGTCTTTCATGATAAGCTCCCTGGGATCCCACCAGACAGGGAGATTGATTTTGGAATCGATATGATGCTAGGCACGCATCCTATTCCACCCTATAGAATGGCACTAGCAGAATTAAAGGAACTAAAAGAGCAGTTGAAGGACTTATTAGAGAAGAGTTTCATCCGGCCGAGTGTGTCACCTTGGGGCACACCGGGTCTCTTTGTAAGGAAGAAAGATGGGTCACTGAGGATGTGTATCGACTACTGGCAGCTCAACAAGGTCAAAATCAAGAATATGTACCCGCTGCCAAGTATAGATGACTTGTTTGATCAATTGTAGGGTGCTAAGTACTTCTCCAAAATTGATTTAAGATCTGGGTATCACCAATTGAAGATTAGGGAGCAGGATATTCCGAAAATAGCTTTCAAAACCCAGTATGGGCACTTTGAATTTTTGGTGATGTCGTTTGGGCTAACAAATGCCCTGGAAGCTTTCATGGACCTTATGAATCGAGTCTTCAAACCTTTCCTCGACTCCTCTGTGATAGTGTTCATTGACTATATTCTTGTATATTTACGAAGTCGAGAGGACCATGTCGATCATCTCATGGCAGTTTTACAGACTCTATATCAGCACAAGTTGTATGCGAAGTTTTTGAAGTGTGAATTTTGGCTTGATTTGGCACATTCTTAGATCATGTCATCTACATAGAAGGAATTAAGGTTGATCCTCAGAAGATCATAGTTGTGAGACCTACAACTCCAACAGAAATTCACAGTTTCTTGGGCTTAGCTGGGTATTACAGGAAGTTCATGGAGGGGTTTTCTACTCTTGCCTCTCTGTTGACTAAATTGACTCAGAAGGCGGTTAAGTTCCAATAGTCAGATGCTTGTGAAAGAGCTTCCAGGAGTTGAAATCAAGATTGACCACGGCACATGTGTTGACCATACCAGAGGGTACAGATGGGTTTGTAGTATATTATGATGCTTCAAGGATTGGACTTGGGTGTGTATTGATGCAACATGGCAAGGTGATCGCTTATGCTTCTAGGCAACTCAAAAATAATGAGAAGAACTATCCAACACATGACTTAGAGCTCGCGGCGGTGGTTTTTGCATTGAAGATTTGGCGTTATTATTTGTATGGGGTCCATGTAGATATATTCACGGACCATAAGAGCCTTCAATATATTTTCAAACAGAAGGAATTGAATCTAAGGCAGAGAAGATGGCTTGAGTCACTCAAAGACTACGATATCGATATTTTATATCATTCGGGGAAGGATAATGTTGTGGCGAATGCTATTAGCCTGAAATCTATGAGTAGTTTGGCTCACTTGGAGGCATATAAAAGGCCGTTGGCCAAGGAAGTTTATCAGTTAGCTAGTTTGGGAGTTCGTCGTGCGGACTCTAGTGAAGGAGGATTGAATATTGCTTGTTGTGGAAGTCAAGGAGAAGCAATATAATGATCCGTTGTTGGTACAGTTGAAGGAAGGGATTCATAAATAGAAGACTATGGATTTTTCTATTGGCATGGATGATGGTACACTAAGGTACTAAGGGCGATTATGTGTTCCTAATGTAGATGGTCTCGGGGAAAGAATCATCACCGAGGCTCTCACTTCTAGGTATTCCGTGCACCCGGACTCTACAAAGATGTATCATGATCTTAAGGAAGTATACTAATGGAATGATATGAAGAAGAATGTAGCGGACTTTGTGACAAGATGCCCAAATTATCAGCAAGTGAAGGCCGAACACCAAAGTCCTGGTGGGTTGGCACAGAACATAGAAATTCCAATGTGGAAATGGAAGATGATCAATATGGACTTTGTGTTAGGACTACCTCACACTCCTCACAAGTTTGACTCAATTTGGGTAATTGTGGATCGACTCACGAAATCAGCACACTTCTTACCAGTTAAGGCTACTGATACAGTGGAGCAGTATGCCCAGTTGTATATCAAGGAAATAGTCAGGTTGCATGGCACTCCAGTTTCTATTATCTCAGATCAAGGGGCACAACTCACAACTAACGTTTGGAAGAAATTTCAGCAAGGTTTGGGTACTCATGTGAATCTTAGTACAATCTTTCATCCACGGACAGACAGGCAGGCAGAGCGGACTATTCAAACACTCGAGGATATGTTGCGCGCTAGTGTTCTTGACTTCAAGGGTAGCTGGGATGATCAGTTTCCACTTATAGGATTTGCCTGCAACAACAGTTACCATGCTACATTCATATGGCACCGTTCTAGGCTTAATATAGTAGGAGATATAGATCTCCCGTTGGATGGTTCGAGAGTGGGAAAGCAGAGTTGATAGGGCCAGACCTCGTGCATCAGGCTATGGAGAATGTTAAGATCATTAAGGAGCGGTTGAAAACTGCCCAAAGTCGTCAAACATCCTATTCGGATGTTCGTCGTAGGGATTTGGAGCTCAAGGAGGATTATTGGGTATTCTTGAAGGTTCCACCATGAAGGGTATAATGCGGTTTGGTAAGTAAGAGAAATTGAGTGTGAGGTATGTCAGACCATACAGAATCATTCAGAGGATTGGTCAGGTGGCCTACAGGCTTGAGCTACCACCAGATATCTCTGGTGCACCCAGTATTTCATATATCTATATTGAAGAATGCAGTTGGTGACCCAGTACTCATCATTCTGGTTGAGACTATTGTGGTTAGTGAATAATTGACTTATGAAGATATTCTAGTTGCCATTATTGTTAGGCAAGTCTGAAAGCTAAGAAACAAAAGAAATTGCATCTGGGAAAGTGCTATGGCAAAACCAACAGGTTGAAGAGGCCACCTGGGAGGCCGAGGAAGAGATGAAGAGGAAGTACCCTCATTTGTTTGAATAACTATGTATTTAGGTAGTTGTGTTATATGAAAATTCTAAGAGTTTACCTTCTATGAATTATGTTTCACTTGTACCGTTTGTGGTAAGGATGATTCTGTTGGTAATATAACGTTTATGGCGTTGTGGTCAATGTTGTTTCCATCTTATGTTACGTCGTTGTATTATGTACACTTTGCTAGCATTTGTTTTGGGATCCTCTGATATGTGGATAGGCCCATTTATAGGGGAAGCTCCGCCGAAATTTCTGGAAATTTAGGGAGTTAGTCAAAATTTGGAACTACTGTGTGTGGAGTAATAGTTGGGTCACATTGGATACTAATGGCAGATTTGGACCCTCATTCGAGGATGAATGATTCTAAGTGGGGGAGGATGTAAGGCCCTATAAAATTTTACCTAGAACCCAGGGTTTCGTGATGCCAAGGTAGGCTTATGTGTTTGATGATGGTAGATACGGGCTTTTGGGTTGAACAGTGCATTGGGGAGTTGAAAAAACATTGTTGCATAATAAGGCATTTATGTGGTCCATTATGAAACTGCAGAACTACTCCGCGGATCACAGAATCGTTTCGTGGGCCGCATATCCGTCGCAGAACCAGCATGAAGATTTACGGAGGGAGATTCTACGGTTCATTCTATGGTTGCAAAACTGATATACGAGCCACAGACCTGGCCGCAGACTGGACCAGGCCAGCCCACGTTTTGGGACAGTTTCTGCGGTCTATTTTGCGGGCCGCATACTTGATCTGAGGTACACTCTGCGACCACAGAGTTGAGTTAGGAGGGTCCATTTGATTAAAAGCCATTGGGTCTCATTTAGAAGGCAAAATCTGCCATTTTAGAGTGAGAGGAGTGTTTTAGAGAGAGAAGAGGAAGCCCCAAGTACTTTGTTCATCAACCCTTTCTCAAGCTTTGCAATCCAACAAGGAAAACTCGCAAGGTCTACATCCAAGAGGTAAGGTTCCATATTCTATTCTTCAATTTCCAGTTTGGGGTAGAAGATGGGTAATGGGGAGTGTGATTCTTGAGTATGACAGTGTTATTTATGCATGCATGCACCAACAAGGGTTGTGGGAAGGATGTTGAGCTCAAATGGGTAAACATTGGTTTTGGGATGAAGGAATCCACCATAGAAGAACCTTGAAATCATAATGTACACCTAGTGGTCGATAAAATACTCAAATGAGCTGAATCCCCGAGTATCTTCCTAATTGTGGTTCAAATTTGTCATGTATCTAATAGATTGAAGTCGCTAGTATTTTTGGAATGTTGTAGTAATATAAGGGAAAGATCAAGTGAGGTATGTTGTCTAAACTCCTCTTGTAAAAATCGAATTCGAGGATGTCCTCGTAACTAGCGATTATGATTGGTTCAATTTCTTATTTCTCGTGTTCCGAGCTCTTCCTACTAAATTTGATTATTCTAAATAGGTGTTGTGTTGAAAGACGTATGTACTCAAACTATGTTCCAAATGTTCCAATCATATCAGGATTCCCTCCGAGAATGTAATCTAGTATGACCAATGTATTAATGGTGTTGTAATTTAAAAATCATGTTTCAATTGCAAGTTAGTATGCCTAATTGTGGAAGAGGAACTCAATGTGATTAAGACTCTTATTGCTCATAAATACACTTAAAGTATTGATTTGAATTCCCTTATTGTTGATAATCCATGACGATGCTTGAACGTTATGGGGGTGAGTATGAAATATGAAATACGGCCGACGTGTTGAGAATGATATTACAATTGTGGCCACTAGTGCCAATAAAATGGAAAGATGTGTGAAAATTTATGAAATGAGCTGAAAATCCTTTAAATAAAAAATGTTTTGGGAGTATCTTTTAGTTACCAAGGAAGGGTTGGTTGAAATAACCTAACCCTGAACCTACACGTGCCGTTGTAGGAGTGATTGAGGGGTAAACTCCCCGTGTTGATGTGATGAGATTGTTTCCCCTTATATGGGATGAGATTGATGTGTTGAGATATTTCCCCTTAAATGGGATGAGATGATTGCTAGAGAGATGTGATGTGATGTCGACCCACACGGCATTGTGGTGAGACGACTTAGCCGATCGGGCTAAGATCAAACACCATGTCGCGCACATGGTGGTGTTGTGAGTGGATGTCTCAGGGTGAGATGGCTTAGCCGATCGGCCTGAGATCTCCCAACTCAAAACTATTGAAACTTACTTGAAATTTATCTTTCTCCGAACTTGACACTTTAAAATTATTTGAGTTTCTCATTGATTCCATATTTCCTTCTCATTTTACTGTTACTCATTCTATTGAGAGGGTGTTTAGTTTTACATACTAGTACTAGTCCATATGTACTAACGTCCCCTTCGTCAGGGGCACTGCAACTTTAATGGAAGCAGGTGGTTCCATAGCAGGCGACCTTGATCAGTGATAGCAGTACACCCTCTCCTCAGCTGACTTGGTGAGCCGCACTTCATTTCGAGGTCTTGTATCTCTTGTCTTCTATGTATAGTGTTTTGAGGTATAGTTGGTGCCTTGTTGTCGGTACCATCATACTACTCTTTTGTATCTATTAGAGGCTCCGTAGACATAGTGTGGGTTGTATCTTTGTTTTGGGAAAGTTAAACTAATGGTGTTGTATTTGTATCACGTGTTCCACTTCAAACTATGAAAGTGTATGTATTTTGAGACTTATAAATTATGTAACTACTGGTAATGAGATGGTGTTGTTCACATGACCTCTCATTGTCCAATTAATGAAATATATCTTCTCTTTGTTCGCGGGTGAGTTTGGGTAGAAAGCATTGTATAGGCTTGCTTGACTGAGGTATCTCGGTTGAGCATCGGTCGCACTCCACGAGGTTTGGGCGTGACACCTTCCTGCACCAGTATTTGTTTATTGAGCTCCTCCAAGCTAAGCAAGATAGACTCTTATGGTTGGAACAATGTAACATGAGTGTTCGAGAGTACAATATGCAATTTTACTCCTTGGCCAAATATGCTCCTTTAATTGTAGCAGAGATGAGCTATAGAGTACATCGATTTGTGGGTGGACTAGGACCATATTTGATCAATGAATGCACCACTGCTTCTTTGAGTCCGAACATGGACATTTCTTGTATACAAGCCTATGCGCAGAGCTTAGAGGATATAAAAAAGCAATAGTGAGTTGCTCGAGAGCATGATCGGGGCCAACATAAGAGAGCCAAGTCTGCATGTGATATGGGAGAGTCACGAGGTGAGTTTAGACCCACGTTTACCGGACGGCCATCTCATCCGGCGACAAGTGCAACGTCATAGTTTCAGGATTAGAGTCGTGGTCGAATCACCTATTCTGTTCAGAGTCATAACCCTAAGGTCAGAGCTCGCAATTTAGTGGATGCCTAGGTAAGATGAGGCCCCTGGTGCCGCATTGCGGTCAGTGTGAGAGGAATCATTTCGCGCATTGCCGTCAGGGTTTAGATTTGTGCTATTATTGTGGGCAGCCCGGTCAGATCATGCACTTTTCCCCAGTAAGAAATGTGGATGGCGTGATACCACAAACGGGATCTACAACAACATCTTCATCAACAGCGCATCCTCGTGAGCAAAGTATACAGCCGTTGTTGGCCAGAGGTAGAGGTAAAAGTGGAATTTCTAGCCTGGTTGGGCTACAACAGAATCACATCTATGCATTATCAGGTCATCAGAATTTAGAGCCATCACCTGATATTGTCACATGTACACTATCTGTGTTCTCCCTTAATGTGTATGCTCTAATAGATCTAGGATCCACATTATTGTACATTTCCCTATTTGTTGTTAATAATTGTGGTAAGAAACTTGAATTTCTACGTCAACCATTCGAAGTGTCCATGCCCGTGGGCGAATCCATGGTAGTTAGGCAGGTGTATCGAGGTTGTGATGTAATGATTCATGATCACCATACCTTGGCCGATCTGAATGAATTGGAAATGATAGATGTCATCATGGGCATGGACTGGTTGGCCTCTTGTTATGCTATAGTGGATTGTTGGAAGAAAGTTGTTTATTATATATTACCAAGAGGACCTACTATCGAATGGAAGAGCTATGTTGCAGTGCCAAAAGGGAATTTTATTTCTTACCTTAAGCCCAAAAGATGATCACGAAAGAATGCTTCTATTATTTGGTGCGGGTGCAAGATGCATAGGCAAAGCCTCCCATACTTCAATCGGTATTGGTCGCAAGTGAATTCCTAGATGTGTTCCCCGATGAATTCCTAGAGAGGGTTCTTTCTATGCTTTATGTCCTGATTACATTTTTGTTTTGTACTTGTTAAATTGATGAAGTTGTATAGGTTATAGCATGTATCATTTATTAATCTTGCCTATTTTACCTCGCCGAGGTTACTTATGATATTTATTGAGTACATTGGGTCGGTTGCACTCATACTAAACTCTACACTTTATTGTGCAGATCCAGGTGTTGGTACCAGTTATCAGCAGCAACATTGCTTGTTGAGCTGTGTATCGAGAGACGAGGTAGAGCTGCATTTTTTGCTGACAGTCTTGGCTCATCTTTTCTTATGTACTATTATTTTCAGTTCAGATAGTATTGTTATATAGTTTTTAGACTTGTATTCCGTTGTAGAGCTTATGACTATGTATTTACCAGTTTCTGGGGATTTATCTTGTATTAGCAGTATCTTGTTAGATTGCGATTTTAGACTTATGTTATTTCTACAAATTCTGTTGTTTTGGTTCTTTAATGTTATATTTCGTCTTGCCTAGCCGGTGTGTTAGGTGCCATCATGACTGGTTAGGATTTTGGATCGTGATAAGTGGTACGGAGATGGATTGGGAATCCGAGCGGCATGATTGGCAGCGAATGATGAGAAATGATATGGTGGGATATGTCTCACTGTGGTTGAATTGTTAGCACGTCAAGACGAGCAATAAAGATTGAGTAGAGTGATTAGGAAGATGGTTTAACCGAAGTGGGAGTGGTAGTGTATCGTATGGATTTTATGGTAGTATAGTTGTATGCTTTGAGAAAGCTTAGTGTGATTTGGGTCAGGGTGAACAAATGACTAAGTCTATGTATTTGGTTTGAGGTGGTGGCTTCTATACTTGGGAAGTTCAAATGTGATGAAAAGAGTTTATTGGGATATAGAGGAATGTGAATGCTTGATTATCATTTGTGGATGCAATATTGCTTCGAGTTGTAAATGTATTGTTGGACCTTCAGTTGATGTTAATGGAATGAACAGGTTCTTACAACTGGAGGACAAGTGTGGGCTCAGTATGGCAATATCGTTGTGGGATGTCGATATTAGGTTACACAAGTGGGGTTATCCTATGTGAGATAGTTAAGGGTTGCAAGATTTCTGATAAAGTTCTTATGAAGAATTCTACTCTCTATTCAATGGGAGGTATGTACTACGATGCGAGTTCAAATTGCCTGAGAAAGATGGTGCGACCGTCATGCAGCTGAGTGTGCATTGGGGCTGATAATTTGGAATGTGCCGTGATATTTGTAACAAGAGCTTGTGAGAAATTTAGCTTAGTAATGGTGTGAGATCATGGTATCTAGGAGGAAATGTCATTGTGGGTCCTTGGATTTTACAATTTTGGCTTAAAGCCAAGTGGGGAGCCTACTGTCGATGATTGGGTCGCGTAGTTATGTGTCTTTGTAGTTTCTGGTTATTGGTACACTAGTGGATTAGTGAAGACTGAGGAAGGGAATATCAAGGGTAATTCGAGAAAGGAAATTGATGGATGTGTGCTACATTTCACCTTATTGATGTGGAATGACTCAGATTTGATATTTCTTTATGAATATGATGTACATGGGAAAGGATTCATTCGGTCGCTTCTTTAGAATATTTGTGTGCTAACAGAGCACTAGTTGTTTCATTTTTATATTCGGGACTACCTTAGAGTGGGCAACTCTCAACAAGGGTTCTAGTGGGTCCAAAATTTAAAGTGCGGTGCCTAAGGATTTTCGAGTTCGTTGTGTAGCTAAGGATTGAGTATTGCAGCGGATTGTGATAGAGACTTGGAGTATCTCTATGTTACCACTAGGTCTTTGTTGTAGTGTTAGAGAGATGGAAGAAACAACTTCGCATTCGCAAATGATTTTTCAGAATGGACGTATCAGTTGGAGATATTATTGAGTGCATGAGGAGAGTATAAAGAGAGGCAATGTGGTCTTGCGATTTGGGGTCACTCGGGAGAAGTTTCGATTGAGGTACATTGTGTGCTAGAAAAGAGAGGTACTAATTCTGAAGTCAATTCAAAAGAAATTGAGGAGGTGAGTCCGTTTAGTAGTGGTTAAGATCAGCATGGTAAAGGGAATGATCAATTTTTTCGGTGCGATAAGGCTATACAGGTGTTTCGTGGCTATGTTGTAGAGTTGGCAGTCTCCGTAATTTGGTTGATTCAGAGATATGGTTTGGTTATGTATAAATGGGTCCCCAAAGCATTATGGAAGTTTAGGCCATAACTTGAGGTTGTGTCTTTTGTGGTTATTGGCAGTTAGTTGCATTTTGCGATTTTCTTTTGAAATTAATTTTTCCAGCCGATGAAGTGTTTATTCAACTAGTGGTTTAGGATTTATGACAAAAGTTTTGTACTGTCGTTTAATAGCATGATTGATGTAGTGAGCGGTGTGGAATTGGAATCTAAGGATCAAGGTTGCGGTTCAGTTTTGACAGGGATGTCACGAGCCCGGAGGAGCGGGAGAAGATTTCAGTTGTTTAGAGTATACTAGCGCTATTTTAGTGCCTCCTGAGAATGTTCTGTTGAAGAGGCATTGTGTATTGATTTGTGAATTCTTGAGTAGCTCTACAGAAGTAGCATAGTTGGTAGCGAAGGATGTGTAGATTTTGTTACTTGGTGTAGAAAGTTGTGGAAGTATCTCCCACGGGATGATTGTATAAGTGTGACGTGTCGGTCATTTAAGTGGTAGAGATTGAAATTAGGTATGGGATTCTGGTGCTGTCATAGATTGGAGAATATATGGCTGCGAGAAGCACCATTCCTTTGGATGCGGAGGTTTGTTCCGGATTTGATGGTTGATCGCATGTCTCATGGATAAGGTCATTGTGGACCTTTTGAAGGTTATTGACTTATTTTAGTATGATCGGAATCGGCTTTGAGGTCCATTGGTAGGCTTAATATCAATGCACATTCTACACTAGATCAGATATGCTTATTCAGCATAGCATTGCTTATGGATGAGTCTTCGGGCGTGGTGGATGCTATTTTCGTCGCCGTTTGTTTAATGTGTTACTCTTTTATGCCTTGTGGGTTGTGAGGCGGCATGATTATTCACATGTGTATTGTGATATTGTGTAGCATGTGGTGTTATATGAGCGAGATGGCTCTCGAGATACTGGTTGTTTATTGCACCTTAGTCGTGCTTGGGCTTTTGTAGCGCATGGTGCTATATGTCTCCCCAGGGTTATGTTTATGCAATTGGCATGCTTGTGGTTGATATACGTGTGTTAAGTGGGTATGAGCATTATGGCTCGATGGGTATTCCCTTACTAGTTGTTATGTGTGGATTGGGTGGCATGCCGCCATGGGTATGATATTTAGATCGGATTACACGCCACAACAATATCATGTGTAGATCGGGTTGCACGCTGCAATGGTGAGATATTGTGTACGACTCCTTATACCATTTTGTGCGTTTTATTTCCCCTCTATGGGATAAGTTCATAGTATTTCGTTCGGTGGTTATATTTGTCATGTGTGCTGGATAGTTCAAGTACTTGGGCTTCTATTCCTGACTGGTCATATACGCGTTGTCCTCATTTGCACACGGATGGCATCGTATGAGATTTTAGATGATGTTTTATGTGGCTTATCGATCGAGCAGCTTGTACTGGGTGAGACGAGATTATTGAACCTAGAATCAGTGCAATCCCATAGGTATAATGTATATTTAGAGAAGGAATGTAACTAATCAGTTCAAAAGGCAGCAATGGTTTTGTCAAGTGAAAGAACCCCATGATTTATTCATGTGACGGGTGGTCATGAGAGTCTGCACCTCTCTTTCATCATTGTAGTATTTCGAGATTTGGAATAGGATTTTTATGTGTCATGAGGTATATTACCAATACCGGGTTCGGAAATTGCAGCTAGTGTGGTTGGAAGATATTACCATGGGCATATGAATTATGCGGTGCATCGTGTGGTTATGACTTAGGTGTATCTGTATGTTTGGTACAGCTTGTGGAGTTTGATACGGTGTATGTATGCAAAAATCAAACATTGTAGGAAATTTCGGATGTTGGAATTTGCTTCTAAGGCTTGTGGGCTAAGGTAGCAAGAAGGATCTTCAGTATGGGTTGAGCTATTGTGCTCATGTGGATTGTGATAGCACGGGTAGGTGCACGAGGAGTTATGTAGTGATTGTGGCAACTTTGGAGCGGTCCTTGGAACGTTCGAGGATGAACGTATGTTTAAGTGGGGGAGAATATAATGATCCAACCGGTCATTTTGAGCTCTAGCATGTCGTTCGGCGGTTTGATACCTTAAGTAGCTTCGCTATATGTATTATGACTTGCATGTGTAGTTGGTTTTGATTTTTGGGAAGTTTTTTTCGGGTCGTTACAAAATCTTATAAAGTTTCACTGTCATGAATATTAAACTCAGCATAGCAAGTGAAACCTTGTGTCACAACTAAATATGAAAATTTTACCTTAAGTCTCGCCGAATGCTTATAACACCCATTTTAATTATATAACAAAGCGATCAGTATATGGCATTCTATTGAAAGAGGCAATTTAACACTAGTTACATGAGAAAAACTATAGTGCACTGAGTTATTCTCCAGCACAATCTCACCGTCCCAATATAACTTAACTGTAACGTCCCGACCGGTTATTTTATGTATTTGAGCACCCTTTTTCCTTTTGGAGCTTCCCGTGTGTGTATTTGTGGTTTTGTAACTTGCAAGGATGATTGGTTTCATTTCGGGGAGGTTTTTGAGTGATTTGGATCCCTTAGTTCTTGGTTTAGAAGATTAAGTTGGAAATATTGATTGATGTTTGAGTTTTGTAAAAATGACAATGTAACAATGTTTTGATGGCTCCGATAGGTTCGTATTATGATTTTGGACTTGGGCGTATGATTGAATTCGGAGGTCCCTAGGTTGATTTGACTTGTTTTGATAAAAGTTGGCAATTTGAAGCTTTAGAAATTCCATAGGTTTAATCGTAGGTTGACTTTATGGCTATCGGGTTCGTATTTTGGTTTTGAGACTTCAAATAGGTCTGCTTTTCTATTTGGAACTTGTCTGCAAAATTTGGTGTCATTCGGAGTTGATTTGATAGGAATTGGACGCTTGGTTGTGATTTTAGTGATTCTTGAGTTCATTTTGAAATTTCATGTGTTTTGATGTCCGATTCATGGTTCCGGATGTTATTTTGGTATTTTGACCCCGCGAGCAAGTTTTTATGATATTTTGAGACTTGTGTGGACGTTTGGTGTGGTGCCCCGAGGGCACAGATGAGTTTCAGACATGTTTCAGAATGGTTTGAGCTTGTTTCAGGGTGCTGGTGTGCTGATGTGTTGGTGCTTCAGTTATCGCAATTGCAAGCACCATCATTGTAATTGAGAAGTTGGCAGGGGGATCTCAAGTATTGCAATTGTGACACCTTGATCGCAATTGCGAAGGGTGGCCTTTATCTTGGTAGCTCGCATTTGCGACCATCTGGCCGCATTTGCGAAAGGGATTGACTTCGCAAATGCAAAGTCAGTGTCGCATTTGCGACTTTCCCTGGGCTTGTCAGGTACCGCATTTGCGAGGTGTTGTCCGCATTTGTGAGGGTTTGCAATTGTGAACCCGGGGTCGCATTTGCGACTTTTGCACCTGAACAAAAGGGCCGGAAAGCGGGACTTAGCTTCATTTAATCATATTTTAGAACCTTGGACTCGGTAGAAAGCCACTTTGAGGAGGGATTTTCACATACAACTATTAGGTAAGTGATTTTGATCAATTTTCAATTATATTACTTGATTATTTATGAGATGTAAGCTCTAATCCATGGAATTTGAAGAGAAGTTTTGTTGAATTTTGTCTATGTTTTGAAAAATAAAAAAATTGAGATTTAAGAGTCGAATTGAACTCAGATTTTAAAGCAAAATACATATATGAACTCGTAGAGTTATGGGCAGTCGAGATCTATCCTTGGACTCAGGTTTTGACCTGGCGAGCTAAGGTTGACTTTTATTGACTTTTGGAGAATTGTGTAAAGATCTTAGCTTTATTAATCGAAATTGATTTCTCTTGCATTGTTTGATGATATTAAGTCATTTTTTGTTAGATTTGAGCCATGCAGAGGCAAATTTTAAAAGAAAAACCATTTTTGAGTGTTGATTTGGCCTAATTGAGGTAAGTATCTTGCCTAACTTTTTGTGGAGGAACTACCTAGTGGGATTGATATTAATTGCACTATTTGAATTATGTGGAAGACGTGTACATTAGATGACGAGTGTGTACACGGGCTTATATGTAGAAATTGACCGGTTTAGACTCTTAGGTTACTTATAAGCATTTAGGTGTAGTTGTTATTATGTGTTATCTCTTTCATTGTTGAGTTTACTCTTAAGCATTTAATTGCAGTTGTCAGTACATGCTATCTCTTTCATTGTTGAGTTTACTCTTATGCATTTACTTGTAGTTGTTATCACATGTTACCTCTTTCATTATTGAGTTATTCTTGTGCATTTAGCCGTAGTTGTTGTTACATGCTATCTCTTTTATTATTGAGTTTATTTTATGCATTTAATTGAAGTTGTTATTACATTTAAGTATCTTTCATTGTTGAGTTTAATTCCCATTTCATTGTGTTATTGTTGAGACTCTTGTATACATTGTTGTTGAGTCGTGGGCTATGCGTTGTTATGATATTGGTATTGTTGCTTTGGCAATGTTGTGGTATATGGGCACGTGTGGTGCAAGTTGATTAATGTGTTGCGATGTGATGCGTATGCGGCAGTATAATGGTGGTGATATTGATGCGCATGTGGCGAGATAGGAGGCTTTATGCGTGTGTAGCTAGTAAGGAAAATTACTTCATTTGAAGCACACACGGCAAGATAAGGGGGCTAAAACGCATGGAGCTATTTCGGGAAAAGTATTTTTAAAATAAATGTAAGGATCACATGGCGATATAAGGAAGATTGTGACTGTGACTTGTGAAATGTGAATATGAGGTGTGGTACCTCGTGATGATTCTTATTGTACATTCTATGTTGGAACGACTTGTTGAATTGAACGGTTATTATTTTTCCTTAATTCATTTCTCTTGTATTTTGACTATATTTGATTATTTGTCATTTTTATCATATATTCACTCTTTATTGTCATTTATTGCTTTTACTTCCGGTATTAGCCTTATATTAATATTCTGCTTTGTTGTCATTTATTGCTTTCACTTCCCGTTATTAATTATATTAATACTTTGCACACGTTTCTATGTCTAGTAGGTGTCTTGACCTGACCTCATCACTACTCCACCAAGGTTAGTCTTGATACTTATAGTGTATCATTGTGGTGTACTCATACTACGCTTCCGTACATTTTTGTGCAGATCCAGGTATCATTGCCTGTGCCGGACGCTAGTGAGTTGATTCCAATATTTTGGAGACTTCAAGGTATACCTACTTAGTGCTCACAGGCCTCTGAGTCACCTTCTAGTGATCATATGCTATTGTTTCTTTTATTTTCGAGCAATATTGTAATAGAGATTCTTAGAGTATTTCGGTAGAGCTTATGACTCTGTACTACCGGTTTTGGGGTTGTATGACTATTGATTGGTTTTAGCTAGGTTATTGCAATTGTCAGTTTAATGTTTAATAGTTAATTTGGTTACTTTTGTTATTTCTCTACATGTGCTAGGCTTACCTAGTCTTAGAGACTAGGTGCCATAACGATTCTTAAGCTGGGATTTTGGGGTCGTGAAAAGTTGGTATCAAAGCTCTAGGTTCATAGGTGCTATGAGTCATAAGAAAGTTTAGTATAGTCTTGTGGGTCGGTAGGGAGACGTCTGTACTTATCTTCGACAGGCTAAAGAACTATTACGAAATTTCACTTCTTTTATTCCTTATCGTGTAGATTTGTTGATTTCGAAATCTGAGCCTTTGTCTTTCTATTTTCTCACAAATGATGAGGACACACATTGCTGTACAGGATGAGCAGACACCCGCGTCCCCTACTAGATTTGCAAGAGGTCGAGGCTGGAGTAGAGTCCGAGGAGTGGCATGTGCTGTAACCAGAGCACCTTCCAGAGCAACGACTAAGGAGTCACCAGTAGCTCCAGTTGGGGGACATGTACCTGAGGCTCCTGTTGGTACCCTTGGACTCCAGGAGACCTTGGCACATTTTCTGAGTATGTTTGGCACTTTAGCTCAGGCAGGATTGATCCCAGTTGCACCAGCTACATCTTAGGTCAGGGGAGGAGCTCAGACTCCCGCGGCCCGTACTCAAGAGTAGTGCATCCATGATGATCAGGTTCCGGGAGTTATGCTAGCACAACCCGTTATCCCGGTTTTGCCTGAGGTCAGGCCAGAGGCATTAGAGAAGGAGCAGAAGAGGCTTGAGAGGTTCAAGAAGTATTATCTTCCTACTTTTAGTGGCACATTTATCGAGGATGCACGGGATTTTATGGACCAGTGCCACCGTATTCTCGGTACCATAGGCATTGTGGAGGTGAGCAGAGTCATCTTTTCTACATTTTAGCTGACGGGGCGGCATATAGGTGGTGGCAGGCTGATGAGGAGGGTAGGCCAGTTGATGCAACGCCATCCACTTGAGCTCTGTTTTCAGATATGTTTTTGAGGGAGTTTGTTCCCCAGACCCTCCGAGATGCATGTCGCACAGAGCTACGAGAAGCTGCGTCAGGGGACTATGATAGTGTTAGAGTATGCCATGTGGTTCAATGAGTTATCCCGTCATGCATCTGCTTTGGTTTCTACAGTCAGAGAGTGAGTACGCAGATTTATCGAGGGTTTCATTTATGGTCTTAGATTCAATGTGGCTTGGAATTGGAGATATATACTCCGTTTCAACAAGTTGTGGAGAGCGCTTAGAGGATTGTCACGACCCAAAATCTCACATGTCGTGATGGCGCCTATCGCAATACTAGGCAAGCCGACAATCACAAATAACCACGATCTTTGAGTTTAAAACATAATGAAATAAGCTTAATAGTGAAAATCTCACAATAACTGATACAAAGTACCGCAACTCAACGCACATTCCCCAAAATTCGGGTGTCACTGAGTACATGAACATCTTACTGACAACATAGTCTGAGTGCTAAACACTGTCTAGAAAGATAGAATAGTACAATAACTGAAAAGAAGGAGAATCAAGGTCTGCGGTCGCCAAGGCAACTACCTCAATATTCTCTGAATAGCTAAAGCTGCAAAGCTATAAACCGTCGTGCCCCGAAGAACCTGGATCTGCACAGGAAGTGCATAATGTAGTATGAGTACAACCGATCCAATGTACTCAATAAGTAACAAGACTAACCTTGGGCTGAAAGTAGTGACGAGCTCAACCGATATAGTCCAAATACATATTTTTAAACAGTACAGATATTACAGGAAATATGACAATAATATCTCAGAGAAACCCATAATTTGTTGGTACACAGTACAAGAATGTAGACATTCTTTCAAGTTTAATCAGTTAAGCTCAATACAAATAAAATATGCCAAGTACAACTGATATGAGGAATATTACATCTCTATATCTACATGTCACATGTGATGCAACACAATGAAAACCTCACATACT
Source organism: Nicotiana otophora (assembly GCA_000715115.1). Classification (NCBI taxonomy): domain Eukaryota; kingdom Viridiplantae; phylum Streptophyta; class Magnoliopsida; order Solanales; family Solanaceae; genus Nicotiana; species Nicotiana otophora. The sequence goes on along the minus strand of AWOL01S0079678.1, from coordinate 8,934 downwards.
CACACTCTCAGAGTGCTTAATATGACTGCCTCAATTCTCGCTCATCAGACTCAATCACTTAACACTGTACGGTACCTGCGCTCACTACTGGTATGTCAGACTCCGAAGGGGCGTATCCTGCCCAAGCGTTAATATAAAGCCAATATGGCATGCTGCGGCGAGTAGCCCGATCCCATAACAATATATAAAGCACATAAGGCCTACTGTGGCGTGCAGCCCGATCCATAATAATAATAATAATATATATAAAGCCAAGAAGGCCTGCTGCGGCGTGCAACCCGATCAACAAATCTCACTCACAACACCACTCTCAGGCCCCAACTCAGTCATCAATCTCTCCAGTCTCTCAGGATCACAAATCACATGCCAATCATCCCAAACAATGATATATGATACAACAATAAATGGTAATAGAGACTGAGATATGATATGCAAATGATGGATATGACTGAATACAAAATTGCCATTTAAGCAAGTAATTCAACAACGGAAATGACCTCGGTGGGTCTTGACAAGATAAACATATAGCCTAAACATGATTTTTAACATGGATTGCAGCTCAATTACTCTAACACATAAGGATCGCATGATTAGTAACAAGGTTTGATGACTACACAGTACCACGGAATCGACCGGGTAACAATTACCACGGTGCACGCCCACACGCCTGTCACCTAGCATGTGCATTACCTCAACACCAACCACATAACACGTAATTCAGGGATTCATATTCTTAGAACCAAGTTGAGAAGTGTTACTTACCTCACAACGCACAATCTCTACTCCAACAAGCCCTTTCCTCGCGAATCGGCTTCCGAACAACTCTAATCTAGCCACAAACAACTAAATACAATCAACACGAGCTATAAGAATCAATTCCATATGAATAAGCTAAGTTGTTTAACAAAAGTCAAAAAGTCAACTCAACAGGTCAACCTCGGGCCCACGCCTCGGAATCCAACAAAATTTACAAAATTCGAACACCCATTTAACCATGAGTCCAACCATACCAAAATTACCAAATTCCGACACCAAATCGTCACTCAAATCACCAAATCTTACTCTCCAATTCTTAGTCCAAAATTCCCAAAGTTCCACCTTAAAAAGACATAAATTAGATAGGAAATTCAATGGGTATTCAATATTAATGAATAAATCGACAGCCTCTCGAAGATAAGTACAGACGTCTTCGTACCGAACCGCAAGCCTCTACTAAACTTGCTCATGACTCGTGAGACATATGTAACCTTGGCTCTGATACCAACTGTCACGACCCAAAATCGCACATGTCCTGATGGCGCCTATCGCAATACTAGGCAAGCCGATAGTCACAAATAATCACGCATCTTTGAGTTTTAAATATAATGAAATACGCTTAGTAGTGAAAATCTCACAATAACTGATAAAAAGTACCGCCACTTAACACAAATTCCCCAAAATCCGGGTGTCACTGAGTACATGAGCATCTAAATGACAACATAATCTGATTGCTAAACATTGTCTAGAAAGATAGAACAATACAATAACTGAAAAGAAGGAGAATCAAGGTCTGCGGATGCCAAGGCAGCTACCTCAATAGTCTCCGAACAGCTAAAGCTCCAAAGCTAGCAATTGCCATGCCCCGAAGTACCTGGATCTGCACACGAAGTGCAGAGTGTAGTATGAGTACAACCGACCTAATGTACTCAATAAGTAACAAGACTAACCTTGGACTGAAAGCAGTGACGAGCTCAACCGATACATTCCAAATATAGAGTTTTAAACAGTATAAATATGAAAGGAAATATGACAATAGTATCTAAGAGAAAATCATAATCTATTGGTACACAGTACAGGAATGTAGACATGCTTTAAAGTTAAATAGGTTAAGCTCAATATAGATAAAATATGCCAAGTACTACTGATGTGAGGAATATTACATCTCTATATCTACATGTCAATGTGCATGTCACATATGATGCAACACAATGAAAACCTCACATACTCACACTCTTAGAGTACTCAATCTGAATGCCTCAGCTCTTGCTCATCACACTCAGTCACACTGCACTGTACGACACCTGTGCTCATTGCTGATATATCAGACTCCGAATCGGCGTATCATGCCCAAGAGCTAATATAAATCCAATATCGCCTGCTGCGGCGTGCAACCCGATCCCATAACAATATATAAAGCCCATAGGGCCTGCTGCGGCGTGCAACCCGATCCATAATAATAGTATATATATAAAGCCAAGAAGGCCCGCTACGACGGGCAACCCGATCCACAAATCTCACTAACAACCCGACTCTCAGGCCCCAACTCAGTCATCAATCTCTCCAGTAGGGGTGGCATGTGGGCCGGTTAGGACCGGGACCGGCCCAGGACCGCAAGCCCACATGGGCGGTGGGCCTAAACGGTCCTAACCGGATAGGACTGGGACCGTGAGGTGGTGGGCCGGGTAGTGGGCCGGTCTCATAGGGGAGGCCTGCAAGATCGGGATCGTTTAGGACCGGGACCGGCTCAGAAGTGGGCCGGTTCAAGCGGTCCTAAACGGTCCTAAACGAGCCCAACAGATAATTTTTAAAAATTGTTTTTGACCGTTTGCCATTTAAAAACTAGCCATTTGGTGTGCCAAAATAGCCGTTGGCTATTTGCAAAATAGCCATTTAACCCCCCAAATTTTGTTTTAACTCCAAACTTTTTATAATTACACTTTTTTTCCTATTTTCAACTATAAATACCCCCTCATTCTTTCATTTTTCTCACAAAATCATCAATCTCTCTCAATCTCTCTCTAATATTCTTCTATAATTGCTTACTTAATTATTATAATTTGTGCAAAATTGTGAAGTTGGTGAATTGGAGTCTTCAAGTCTTTAACGATAATTATTTTTCAACAAGCTGTTCGTCAATTCGGTAAACTCGTACCAACTCTTAAGTTTTAATATTATAGTTTTGTTTGTTTTATTTACTTCGCTTGATTAATTAAGATGGCTTATTCCCTAAAAACATGTTTAGTAAAAATAAGGAAAAATCCAAGAGTGGTGAATCTAGTGGCCAATCTGTTCCTCCTCTACTTCCCCCGGCTCCCCGGCCGAAACCTGTTACCCGTCCTACACCTGCTATTCTTGATAGCGATAATAGTTTATTACAATTTACTGAGAGTCAATTTTGCCATAATATTGCACCCGGTGAATAATTAAACCATGAATATATGAATGCTCTTTATGGTAATCCAACTATTGATGAAAATGATGATGAAGAAATAGATTTTGATGAAACGCAACCGGATGACGATACACCCACTAGTCCTGCTCCTGAAGTTAACCCAACTAATAATAATCCAAATGA
>AWOL01S0079677.1:109683-125774 GCA_000715115.1 Nicotiana otophora | reverse complement strand
CCCAATGAAAATCCGCACTTGCGATGCCAAACTCGCTTCAGTGGTCGCGCACCTGCGATCAATTCTTCGTAGGTGCGATCGCACTAGACCAGCAGCAGATCAAAAATTCCTCAAGTCCACAACTCATTCCGATATCAAGACGAATCACTCCCGAAGCCCTTCGGACCCCGTACAAACATACCAAAATATCCCGAAATATCGTACGAACTAAGTCGAGGCCTCAAATCACATCAAACAAGATAAGAAACACGGATCGCACCCTAATTCATGNCGCTCCACTTCCCGCATCTGCAATCCCGCAGATGTGGACAAAACCTTGTACCGGCGCATCCCCTCAGTCCCAATGAAAATCCGCACTTGCGATGCCAAACTCGCTTCAGTGGTCGCGCACCTGCGATCAATTCTTCGTAGGTGCGATCGCACTAGACCAGCAGCAGATCAAAAATTCCTCAAGTCCACAACTCATTCCGATATCAAGACGAATCACTCCCGAAGCCCTTCGGACCCCGTACAAACATACCAAAATATCCCGAAATATCGTACGAACTAAGTCGAGGCCTCAAATCACATCAAACAAGATAAGAAACACGGATCGCACCCTAATTCATGCCTAATGAAACTAATGGATTTCCAACTTCTACAATCGATGCCAAAACAGATCAAATCAACTGCGGTTGACATGAAATTTTGCACACAAGTCATAAATGACACAAAGGACCTATTCAAACTTCCGGAACCAAAATTCAAGCCTGGTAACAACAAAGTCAAATCTCGGTCAAATTTCTCAAATCTCCAAACTTCAATGTTTCCAACTTTCGCCAATTCAAGCCAACCCCATCTACGGACCTCCAAATCAATATCCGGACACAATCTTAAGTCCAAAATTATCATACGAAGCTATCAAAACCATCAAAACTCCATTCCGGAGTCATTTAAACATAAGTCAAAATCTGGTCAACTCTTTAAACTTAGGCTTCCAACCTTGGGACTAAGTGTCCCAATCCATTCCAAAATATCCCTAGAACCAAACCAACCACCGGCAAGTCACATAATAACAAATGAGTATAGAATGAGCAATAAATTGGGGAACGGGGCTACAATACTCAAAACGACCAACCAGGTCATTACATTTATGTAGGACTTCTTGGGCTGAAAGTTTGGACACATTTTAGGTGCCAAATGGGTCCAACATCGGCCTGATTTGGACCTTCTTCATAGGATGTCTCTTGGGATACAATCCACCTCTTCTTAGACATGAATTTGGGCCATATAATAATTATAACACCTAGACAACTCATATCCTTTATCCTTTGGCTCTTCCTCCTAACTAACAACTTCTTTATTCGCTCCTGAAGTCCAATGACCTTGTTTCGCAACCTATTAGCTTGCGATCTTGTAAAGGACCTCTTTGAGATTCCAAAGCTTCATCCTTGTCCTTGAATAGAATTAAGCTTCTCTAGTATGCTATCAGAAATACAAGCATTTTGAGTTACCTTTCACAATAACCGAGGTATATACAATTGGCAACACCCATCTTAGTTTTGTCCTATGGGATCTAACAAATATAGTTTAAGAGAAGGACGGGATATCAGGATCTAGCTGGGGTTAGAGTAACGCAAAATGGAGGATGGATTGTTAGCGTTAGCTGACATTTCCAAAGGATATTGCAAATATGATAGTAGTTCTCCTTGTGAGACACTTAGGTAGTGCACTGTAGAATAAGTACAGTTAGATATGAATACTTCTATGTTCACAAAATTTAGATGATAGGCACTAGAATACTAAAAGAGATAAATATTTTCCTTAGTATGGCTCCCGTCCCTAGTCAAGAGAGAAAGTTAGGCGACCCGAAGAGCTAGTGGATGGAGAAAGGGGAGCTAAAAGTGAAATAATTGTTTGTTGCAGTTTTCAAAATAATTTAATAGGCAGAAATATGAGCAAGGGAATAAGAAGAGAGTAAATGAAGCATTATGAGAAAGATGTGATAAATGAGTGATAACGGTAACTCAAAATATGACAGGATGATAGAGTCTATATTTAGTGAAGAAAAGTACACGAGGAGACAGGTCTTGAGACAATAAAAGAGTAAAAGCCATAAAGTCATATCCTCATTTTCAGAAATGAGTTGGTAATTCCAACGTGATTACTAGAAGGCTAAGTTAGACCCCAAAAATCAGTATGGGCTAGTGAACAAGATAAACAGGACATGAATTAGGGATTGAAGGATTTGATAATAGTCGGCATTGTGAGAATTTCAGAGACCGCGTTCTGGCACTAATAGAATGGACAACAAAGGAATAGCCTTTTAAGATCATTCATGAAGACACTTCCCCAAAGAAAACATTGTGAGCATAGTTAAGCTTAAGGGACTAAGTGTGCCAGTTACACTAGGTGTCACCCTCGTGCATAAGAAATTCAGTTTTCCTTGGTACAGAACGGTTACCGCAAGGCGAGTAAGAGTCCGTGAAGATGTGAAAAGAAGCCAAAAAATAAAGAGGTAACTATGGAATAGTAAAGGAAGAATGAGGTAAAAAGGCGAAAAAAATGAGATTGCATTTATTCAGATTCTACAGATATGTTACGACTCCAGAACATTATCCATGCACGACACTAGGGAACGACAGTTAGGTTTCCTGTGTAGGATGTTATTGATATATAAGTGCGAATGAACACTTGCTACATAAGGAGCCAGTCCGAGAGGTAAGTTAAGACAAATGAAATAACCCAAGAGAGATTACGCAGAATATAGATAAGATAATGGATGAACGAGTGATTAATAGTTGATTCAGGAAGAGTCTAGTTATTGCTAGATAAGAGGATACAGATAAATCAACAAATCGTGCAAGATAAACATAGTGAACCCCAACATAGGGAATTCAGTGTCGCAAATATGATGACATCGTGATCCTTGAGAAATATTCAGATAAGAGTTAGGGTAGTTAAAGGTACCGTATAAGTGTTATGGAAATAAAAGAGAGTGCTACTGGGGAGACAGTGAAAATTTCAGCTTAGAAGCAACCCTACGAGCACAAGGGCGTGAAGGTAAGTAACTAAGGATAATTATAGGCGAGTAAGAACATCAAAAATTCCTCCGGGTATACGATGTAATAAGCTTGCTGCTTTACAAGAGTCAGAGGGTATTCCCTAAGTACTACAAATAAAGAATAGCAGAGGAAATAAGGAAGACGGATTCGGCCTAAGTATAGTAACTTGTATAAGAAATGGTCTTGTAACAACATTCTCACTTCAACATTGGATGCACTCCATAAGAAAGCGACACCTATCATGACTAATGAATGGTAAGTAAAATCAAAAGTAATATTCGAGATCATATGGGTTGCATGGAATTCCAATATGTGTGGGCACTAAGATAAGCCAAGTATTCATGCAACAAGTGGCATAACGACCAGGAAAAGTAATTTCTTACATTTAAAGACAACCGAGAAGGCACATAAGGTAATCTATGGTGCTAGCAAGTTAAAGGAAGGCTGCAAATAGTATAAATAGATATATGTAGGTCACGAGCTAAAGTATGGTAGAGCGACAAGGTTTTAGGTATATAGGAGTAAGGATGAGAAAAGGTGAGTGAGAAGGTGACAAGAATAGGTAAGGCCTCGGGATTAAGCCCATCAAAACAAGAGAGCTAATGGTTTTCGTAAGTTATAGAAAGCTATGTATAGCGTAAGCCGTAGCACGCTAGTGCGCATACTCTTCCTCTATGAGCGAGACTCTATCTAAATCTATGCATCTATGTGTGTCATAGGGATTTGGAGTTCAAAGAGGGTGATTGGGTATTCTTGAAGGTTTCCCCCCATGAAGGATATAATGTGGTTTGGTAAGAAAGGAAAATTGAGCTCGAGGTATGTCGCACCGTACAAAATCATTCAGAGAATTGGTCAGGTGACTTACAAGCTTGAACTACCTCCAGAGATGTCTTTGGTGCACTCAATGTTTCATGTATCCATGTTGAAGAAGGTGGTTGGAGATCCGTCGCTCATCGTTCTGGTCGAGACTATTGAGATTAATGAGGAGATTCTAGTTGCCGTTCTTGATAGGCATGTTCGTAAGCTGAGCAATAAAGAAATTTCCTTCGTGAAAGTACTATGGTGGAACCAGTAGGTGGAAGAGGCCAACTAGGAGGCCGAGGATGAAATGAAGAAGAAGTACCCTCATTTGTTTGAATAATTATGTATTTAGGTGGCCGGTGTTGTTCCATGTTGTATTACATAGTTGTAATATGGTTATGCTATTAGGACTGGTTCTGGGATTATCTGACAGGTGGATAGGCCCAGTTATAGGGGAAACCTTGCCAAAATATTTGGAAATTTAGAGAGTTAGTCAAAATTTGGGACTGCTGGTGTGTGATATAGTAGTTGAGTCACATTGGATGCAATGGTGAATTTTGACCCTCATTAGAGGATGAATGATCTTACGTGGGGGAAGATGTAAGGCCCCGTGAAATTTTACCTAAAACCCGAGGTTTTGTGGTGCCAAGGCGAACATATATGGTGAGCCATCTGAGCGGGCCTATAAGTAAAACCCCTAATGTGGTGGGACTTTCCTTCAGGTGAGGCACTGTTGAAACTACCCGAACCACGAGGCATATTGGCCTCCCTCTCCTCACGGTCCTGACTACGAACCTCCTCTAGCCTCCTAGCAATATCAAGCACCTCATTAAACCTAGCACCTGATGAAATCTCCCGAGTAATGATGAAGCGCAGTCCATAGTTGATGTCACGACCCAAACAGGTAAGAAGTGTGCTGATTGCCTAAGTCGGTCAATAATCACCCAAATTGAGTTAAACTTGCGAGGCGTGCGAGGTAGTCTCACCACAAAGTCCATATTGATCATTTCCCATTTCCACATCGAAATTTCTATGTTCTGTGCCAATCCACTGGACCTTTGATGTTCGGCCTTCACTTGCTGACAATTTGGACATCTTTCCACAAAGTCCGTTGTGTTCCTCTTCATATCATTCCACCAGTAGACTTCTTTGAGATCATGGTACATCATCGTAGAGCCTGGGTGCATGGAATACCTGGAAGTGTGAGCCTCGGTCATGATTCTTTCTCATAGACTATCTACATTTGGAACACATAGTCACCCTTGGTGCCTTAGTGTACCATCATCCATGCCAAGAGAAAAGGCCATGGTCTTATGTTTATGTATCCCCTCCTTCAATCGTACCAATAATGGATCTTTGTATTGCTTCTCCTTGACTTCCACAACAAGTGATGATTCAGCCCTATTTTGTACAATCACTCCTCCTTCACTAGAGTCCGCAAGACAAACTCCCAAACTAGCCAACCGATGAACCTCCTTGGCCAACGGCCTTTGATATGCCTCCAAGCGAGCCAAACTACCCATAGATTTCCTGGTAAGAGCATCCGCCACAACATTAGCCTTCCCTAGATGATACAGAACATCGATGTTGTAATCCTTGAGTAACTCAAGCCATCTTCTCTACCTCATATTCAATTCCTTCTATTTGAAAATATATTGGAGGCTCTTATGGTCCGTGAATATATCCACATGGACCCCATACAGATAATGACGCCAAATCTTCCATGGAAATACCACTGCCGCAAGCTCTAAGTCATGTGTTGGATAATTTCTTCCTTGATTCTTGAGTTTCCTAGAAGCATAAGCTATCTCTTTTCCATGATGCATTAATACACCCCCAACCCCTATTCTTGAAGCATTGCAATATACCACATAGGTGGACCTTGAAACCTTAATGCACACCTAGTGTTTGATAAAATTCTCAAATGAGCTGGAACTATGAACTCATTCCTAATTTGTGTTCAATTTTGCTATATCTCTAAATAGATCGAAGTGGCTAAGATTTTCGGAACATTGTATTAATTTAAGGGAAGATAAAGGCGCGGTATGTTATCTAAACTCCTCTTTTAGAGTTGAACACCCACAATGTCCTTGTAAGTCCCGAGATGCTCATTATAAATTGATTATTCCGAATAAGCCTTGTGTCAAAAGCTATATGTGTTCAATATGTATTTCAAAGGTTCTTTGTTGAGTTGTGTTACCATTTGAGAATGTGTTCAAAGTATGGGTTGCATATCTAAATGTTATAACTTCAAGTCGTGATTCAAATGAAAGCTATTATGCTGAATTGTGTATGAAATCTCAATATGCTCAAGACTCTTACTGTCTCACATGTGTACTTAAAGTCTTGAATAGAAATACTTTGTTGTCGATAATCCGTGATGATGTTGAAAGTGAATGAGGTGAGCATGACATGTGAAACACGGCCAACGTGCAAAGTAGATATTATGTTTAGGGCCACTAGTGCCAATGAAACTAAAAAACCTGTAAAGGATGTTGAAATGAGTTATAAACCCTTTTAATAATGAACACTTTGGGAGTATTGTTATTCACCGAGGAAGGGTAGGTTGAAATATCCTAATATCGAAACTACACATGCCAGTGTAGAAATGGATTGTAATTATTCCCCTTTATTGGGATGAGATGATTGGTAGAAAAGGGTGACGTCAATTCACACAATATTTTGGTGAGTCGGCCTAACCAGTTGGGTTGTGATCGGACGCCATGGCGAACACATGGTGATGAATGTGCATGAAATTGTGATTGAGATAATGATGAAAATTGTAATAGTGATTTTGAATGTGGTTGATGTCTCTGGGTGAGACGGCATAGCCGATCGGGCCATGATCGGACTCCGTGCTAAAATCACGGTGGTATATCGGTGCTAAGATCTCTCAATCTAAATAATGGAAATTTACTTGAAAACTTATCTTTCTCCTAACTTGATTTTTTAGTATTGCTTGAGGCTTCCATTGATTTTATGACCGTTCTTCCGGTATTGCTACCCGTTCAAATAAGATGGTGTTTAGTCATACATACTAGTACTATTACATATGTACTAATGTCCCTTTTGTTGGGGGCGCTGCATCTTTGATGGATGTAGGTGGTTCCGCATGGTGAGCCCCACTTTATTTCGGGGTCTTCCATCTTTTGTTTCCCGTGTATTGTGTTTGAGGTATAGTCGGGGCCTTGTTGCCGGCATTATCATAAAATTCTTTTGTATCCATTAGAGGCTCTGTAGATACAGTGCGGATTGTATATATATGGGCGTTGGGAAAGTCAAACCAGTCTTGGTGTATTAGAATCACTTGTTTCACTTCAATTATGAAAGTTTATGTATTTTGAGACTTTAAAATGTAGCAACTAGTGGTAATGGAATTAGTGTTATTCATGAATCCTTTTGGTGTTAATTAATGAAATTTATCTTCTCTTTATTTATGTGTAAGTCAGGTAGAAGGCAATCTAGCAGGGTTGTTGTGATGACCCGATAGGTAATCTTATGTTTTAGAACCTAATTTTGCGCTTTGAAGCCTTAAATACCTCATTTTAGCCTTTCTCGATTTACGTGCACAGTCCGAGTGTTTTTCCGAAAAGCTTTTATGTTAAAAACTGAGAAAATATGAACTTTTTGCCTTAAAAATCCATTTGAATTGACTTCGGTCATTGTTTTGAGAAAACGGATTCGAATTTGTGTTTTGACTATTTCGGTAGATCCGTATCGTGATTTGGGACTTGGGCATATGCCCAGAATCAAATTCGGAAGTCCCTAGCCAGAGTTATCACACTTTGTTGAAATTTCAAAGTTAAAGGCTTAATGATTTTGAAATGTTTGATCAACGTTTGACTTTTTGGATATCGGATCCGTATTTTAGTTTCAGAACCCGGTATAGGTCCAATACTATATTTATGACTTGTCTATCATATTTGGTGAGAAACGGAGTTGGTTGGACATGATTCAGACATCCGGTTGTGAAATTAGACGTTCATGAGTTTTCTTGAAAATTTCCTTTGATTTGATGCTAAATGCGTAGTTCTAGGTATTATTTTGGCGATTTGATTGCGCGAGCAAGTTAGTATGATGTTTTTAGACTTGTGTGCATAATGTTTTTAGATCCCCGAGGGCTCGGATGAGTTTCGGATAGGCTACAGAGTGGATTGGACTTTAAAAATATTACTGGTGTGCCTCAGTTCTAGTGTAGGCCTCTGATCTCGCATTTTCGAGGTCAGGCCTCGCATTTGCGATATCGCAGCAAACCTTTCATTTAGCATTTGCGAACATAACCTTCGCATTTGTGAAGAGACCCAAATGCGCAATTGCGACCAGGTCTTCGCTTTTGTGATGGGGACTGGGGGGGGGAGCTACTTCGCTTTTGCGATGGGGACTAGGGGGGAGCTACTTCGTATTTGCGATCGATGGGCCACATTTGCGATCAGGCAAGTTCACATTTGCGAACAATTCATTGCATTTGTGATGGAAGCAGAGATATGAATATCTTCGCTTCGTATTTCTAGGGTTCGCATTTGCGAACCCCAGGTCACAAATGCGATATCTGCAACTGATCGAAATGGGAGTTAGACAGGATTTTTGTTCATTCTCATAAATATTCAAACTTAGAAACCCTAGAGGCAATTTTTCAAAGAACTCTTCTTCCCCAAATCATTGGTAAGTGATTCTAACTACCTTCTTTCAATCTTTCACTACTTTCCTAAGATTTCAACCTAAAATCTTATGTTTTCATGGTGGAAATTTGGGGTTTGGGTAGAATTAGGGATTTTTGTAAAATGGGGATTTAGACCTCAAATTGAGGTCGGATTCCTAAACAAATTATATAACTGAGCTCCGGGGTGAATGGGTAATCGGGTTTTGGTCCGAATTTCAAGTTTGGGCCAAGCGGGCCCAGGAGTTGACTTTTGTTGACTTTTTCAATAATGACCTAAATTAAATCCTTTGCAATCGTGGGTAGTTCCTATGGCCTAATTTGAATCGTCTGGTTGGTAATTTGCTAGATTATATTGGTTTGGGGGCTTGTTTGAGAGGCAAAGCTGTGATTGAGCTTTTAGTGGACCTGTGGAGCGAGGTAAGTCTCGTGGTTAACCTTGACTTGAGGGATTGGGACTTGTTTGTCTATTTGCTACATTTTTAGATGTTGGGTACAATGTATATGTGAGGTGACGAGTACTTATTCATTGTTGTCGGGTTAAAGCATGCGGGCGAGACTTGTTCCTTGTAGTTTATTGCTTACTTTGATCTTGTTATCCATGTTTAGACTAGTTACTTACTAAATTGATCATTCTTACGGTGTTTACGGGCTTTTGTGATAATTGAGTACTTATTCCAAAGTTTGGATTTGTATTGTGGAACCATTGTTGAAGTAAGGCTTGTTCTTGTTGATTCGATCTCTCTTCTATTACTTGTTCAATGTTATGTGGTAAGGGAGAGTGTAATGCATGAAGGATGATGACGTGCCATATTGTGAGTATTAATGCACGAAGGGTGATGTCGTGCCATATTATGAGAGTTAATGCATCAAGGGTGATGTTGTGCTGTATCTATTGATTTACATTGTGAGGTTGAGAGTAAAAGCACGAAGGGTGATGTCGTGCAGTATCATTGTTCCATTGTGAGGCTGAGAGTAAAAGCAAGAAGGGTGATGCCGTGTAATTTTCTTTATTGTGCTTATTTGTTTTCACTGGTTAAAGGCATATTGACTGTTTTGGTTATCATTTTCGCTGTATTTCTCGTATCTTGTATCCCCTTTAGCATGTCCCCCTCCCAATAGTACATGATTAGCTATTTCTGTTGTTATCTTGTACATGTATTGTTATTTGCACAAGTTTATTATGTGAGTGTCTTGTCATAGCCCCGTCACTACTTCGTCGAGGTTAGGCTCGACACTTACGAGTACATGGGGTCGGTTGTACTCATACTACACTCTGCACTTCTTGTGCAGATTTTGGTACAGGCCCTAGCTGATCGTGAGACTCGGCAGTCCGGACTTGCTTATTGGAGACTCAAGGTAGAATTGCTGGCGTCTGCAAACCTTGGAGTCCCCTTCTAGTTTCCTTATTTTGCTGTTTCTTTTGATTCGGAACAGTTGTATTTCATTCAGACTCTGTTTGTAGCAAAGCTTAGAAGCTCTTGAGTTGTGACTCCATATCCGTATTGTATCAAATATTATGGGCTTTATGTTATTCCGCATTTCAGTTTTAGCTTCTATTTAGCTTGATTACTTCATTTATTGAAATTGACTAAAGTTGGCATAAAGAATCCTCTAGCGTTAGCTTGCCTAGCAAGTGAAATGTTAGGCGCCATCACGGTCCCGAAGGTAGGAATTCCGGGTCGTGACAAGTTGGTATCAGAGCACTAGGTTTCCTAGGTCGCACAATTCACGAGCAGGCTTAGTAGAGTCTGGAGGATCGGTACGAAGACGTCTGTACTTATCTTCCAGAGGATATGAAGTTTAGGAACAGATTTCACTTCTATTCTTCTCTGTCATGCGGTTTTGTTCTCTCATTACTAATTGAACTCTTCTACTCTTATTCTCTCAGAGATGGCACGAACACGTACCACATCTTCAGCTGAGCAGCAGCCATAGCCCCCAGTGGCAGCTCCTACGAGGGGTAGAGATCGAGGCCGAGGCCGTGCCAGAGGCCGAGGCAGGGGCAGAGCTCAGTCCAGAGCTCTAGCAGTATCACCAGTAGTGGAGCCTCAAGTAGAGTTTGACGAGGAGTTTCTAGCCTAGACTGTTCCTGTCGGACCAGCTCAGGTCCTGGAGGGTTTCATCGCCACCCCAGTACTTCAGGACGCTTTGGTCCGTTCGGTGGGCCTTATGGATAGTGTGGCCTAGATTGGCACATTTCCCATGGAACCAGCCGTCTCTTAGGCTTGAGGGCGAGCACAGACTCCTGCTACTCACAATCCGGAGTATATGGCTCCCTAGTATCAGACTCCAGTAACTCAGCCAGTCGGAGTAGTTTAGCCGGTTGTTGCGGCACAGGCCGGTGATGGACCAGTTATGTCTTATGAGGGCTTTTTGAGATTGCACAAGTTCACCAAGCTTTTTCCAGTTCACTTCAGTGGTGCACCTTTCGAGAACCCACAGGATTATCTTGACCGCTACCATGAGGTTCTGCAGAACATGGGGATAGTTGAGACTAATGGGGTCAATTTTGCTGTGTTTCAGATGACAGGTTCCGCGAAGAGATGGTGAATGTATTTTGTATTGACCTGACCAGCGGGGTCGCCTGCTCTTAATTGGGACCAGTTCTCTCAGATATTTCTTGAGAAGTTCCTTCCTGTCATATTGAGAGAGGAGTATCGTTGGCAGTTCGAGCGTCTCCAGCAGGGCAGTATGACTGTTACTCAGTATGAGACCTGTTTTGTGAATTTTGCCCATCATGCTATTCTTCTGCTTACTACCGAAAGAGAGAGAGAGGGTAAGGAGGTTTATTGAGGGACTTGCTCAGCCTATCAAGTTGTAGATAGCTAAGAAAACAGGGAGTGAGATTTCTTTCTAGACGGCTGCCAATGTTTCCAGGCAAGTCGAAATGGTTCTTACACAAGGGAAGGTCAGGGGTCTGATAAGAGGCCTCGTCATTCCGGTGGGTTTAGCGGTGCCTCGTCTAGAGGCAGGGGTACTTTTGGTAGGGGCCATCCTCCCAGGCCATTTCATTCAACACTCCAGGCATCCCACAGTGCTTCACGTGGATGTGGCCCTCATATGCCTTATTCCGATCAACTAGCCTACAATGCACCACCAGCTCCTATTAGTTCACCTCTGCTCCAGAGTTTTCAGGGTGGTTACTCAGGTCGACAGGGTCAGGTTCAGGGTCAGCATTCACGGCAGCCAAGGTCCTGTTATACTTGTGGTGATCCGAGGTACATTGCTAGATTTTTCCCTCGTGTATCGAGCAGTTCACAGCATCAGGGTTCTCATGCCATGGTCTCGACATCGGGTGCTTCACCGCCCTCTCAACCAGATAGAGGTAGGGGTCAATCAGCTAGAGGTGATGGTCAGGCCGTTAGAGGTGGAGGTTAGGCCGCTAGAGGTGGAGGCCAGCCAGCTAGGGGTCGTCCTAGAAATGTATTCCAGAGTATTGGGCCCCATCCCCAATGGTATGCTTTTCTATCCAAACCCGAGGCTGTGTCATCTGACGCTATTATCACAGGTACTATTTCAGTTTGCAGTAGAGATGCTTCAGTGCTATTTGATCCGGGTTCTACCCACTCCTATGTGTCATCCTATTTTGCTGCATATTTGGTTGTGCCTCGTGATTCTTTGAGTGCTCCTGTATATGTGTCCACACCTGTGGGAAATGCTATCATGTTAGATCGCGTTTATCGTTCGTGTGTGGTCACCATTGGGAATCTTGAGACTAGTGTAGATCTTCTACTTCTCGATATTTTAGATTTCGATATTATCTTGGGTATGGATTGGCTGTCACCTTATCACGCTATATTGGATTGTCACGCTAAGACAGTGACCTTATCCTTGCCGGGGTTGCCTCGATTAGAGTGGATAAGGATTCCTGTCCATTATACCAGTAGGGTTATCTCTTATATGAAGGCTCGGTGTATGGTTGAGAAGGGGGTCTAGATTATTTAGCTTATGTCCGTGATTCTAGTGCGGAAGTTCCTACCATGGATTCAGTACCAGTTGTCTGTGAGTTTCCAGTTGTGTTTCCTGCAGACCTACCGGGGATGCCACCCGACAGGGACATTGATTTTTGTATTGATTTGGCTCCGGGAACTCACCCCATTTCTATTCCTCCATACCGTATGGCCCCGCCAGAGTTGAAAGAATTGAAGAAGTAGTTGCAGGATTTGCTTGATAAGGGCTTCATTAGACCTAGTGTCTTGCCCTGGGGTGATCTTGTGTTGTTCATGAAGAAGAAGGATGGATCAATGAGTATGTGCATAGATTATCTGCAGCTGAACAAAGTCACCGTCAAGAACAAGTATCCACTGCCGAGGATTGATGACTTATTTGATCAGCTTCAGGGTGCCAAGGTGTTTTTGAAGATTGATTTGAGGTCGGGCTACCATCAGTTGAGGATTAGGGCATCCGATGTCCCTAAGACAGCTTTTTGGACTAGGTACGGGCATTATGAGGTTCTAGTGATGTCCTATGGGTTGACAAATACCCCAGCAACATTTATGAATCTAATGAACCGAGTGTTCAAGACTTATTTGGACTCCCTTGTGATTGTGTTTATTGATGATATCTTGATCTACTCTCGCAGTCGAGAGGAGCATGAGTAGCATCTTTAGATTGTACTTCAGACTCTTAGAGACATCCAGTTATATGCTAAGTTTTTAAAGTGCGAGTTTTGGTTGGATTCAGTCGCTTTTTGGGGGCACGTTGTATTAGCATAGGGCATTCAAGTAGACCCTAAGAAGATTGAGGCAGTTCAGAACTGGCCTAGACCATTTCAGCCATGGAGATCCGGAGTTTCTTGGGATTGGCGGGTTATTACCGTCGGTTTTGGAGGGGTTCTCATCTATAGCAGCCCCATTGACCAGGTTGACACAGAAGGGCCCCCCGTTCAGATGGTCAGACGAGTGTGAGGGAAGCTTTCAAAAGCTCAAGACTGTTTTGACTACAACGCCGGTGTTGGTGTTGCCCACAGGTTCAGGATCTTATACGGTATATTATGATGCATCCCGTGTTAGGCTTAGTGCAGTATTGATGCAGGATGGCAGGGTGATTGCATATGTGCCATGGCAGTTAAAGGTTCATGAGAAGAATTACCCTGTCCATTACTTAGAGTTTGCAGCCATTGTTCATGCGCTGAAGATTTGGAGGCACTATCTTTACGGCATGTCGTGTGAGGTTTTCATGGATCATCGGAGCCTACAGTATTTGTTCAGGAAAAAGGATCTCAATTTCAGATAGAGGAGGTGGCTGGAGCTATTGAAAGACTATGATACCACCATCTTGTATCACCCCGGGAAGGGCAATGTGGTGGTCGACGCTTTGAGTAGAAAGGAAGTGAGTATGGGCAGTCTTGCATACATTCCAGTCGGTAAGAGACCGCTTGCATCAGATGTTCAGGCTTTGGCCAATCAGTTTGTGAGGCTCAATATTTCGTAGCCCAGCTGTGTCCTAGCTTGTATAGTCACTCTGTCTTCCTTCTTTGAGCGCATCAGGGAGCGGTAGTATGACAACTCTCATTCGCTTGTCCTGAAGGACACAATGCAGCACGGTGGTGCCAAACAGGTTACTATTGGAGATGATGGAGTTTTGAGGATGCAAGGTCGTGTTTGTGTGCCTAATGTGGATGGACTTCGTGAGTTGATTCTTGAGGAGGCCCACAATTCTTGGTATTCTATTCATCCGGGCGTCGCCAAGATGTATCAAGACTTGTGGTAGCATTATTGGTGGAGGAGAATGAAGAAGGACATAGTTGCATATGTAGCTCGGTGTCTAAATTGTCAGGAGGTAAAGTGTGAGCATCAAAGACCTTGTGGTTTTCTTCACAAGTTAGAGATTCCTACAGACTCAGAGGAAGTTTGATGCAGTTTGGGTCATTGTGGACAGGCTGATCAAGTCAGTGCACTTCATTCCTGTGGCAGTTACCTATTCTTTAGAGCGGTTGGCAGAGATTTACATCCGCAAGATCATCCGTCTTCACGGTGTGCCCGTGTCTATTATTTCTGATCGAGGTACGCAATTTACCTCGCATTTTTGGAGGGCAGTACAGCGTGAGTTGGGCACACAGGTGGAGTTGAGCACAACATTTCATCCTCAGACGGACGAACAGTCCGAGCGCACTATTCATATATTGGAGGATATGCTCCGCGCTTGTGTTATAGACTTCGGAGGTTCATGGGATCAGTTCTTGCCGCTTGTGGAGTTTGCCTACAGCAACAACTACCAGTCGAGCATTCAAATGGCTCCCTATGAGGCATTATACGGTAGGCAGTGTCGATCACCAGTTGGATGGTTCGAGCCGGGGGAGGCTCGATTGTTGGGTACAGATTTAGTACAGGATTCCTTGGATAAGGTCAAGATTATTCAGTATCAACTTCGTACAGCTCAGTCCAGGCAGAAGAGTTATACCGACCGTAGAGTTTGTGATGTTGCGTTCATGGTTGGAGAGAGAGTGTTGCTCTGAGTATCACCCATGAAGGGTGTGATGAGGTTCGTAAAGAAGGGAAAGTTGAGCCTTAGCTATATCGGGCCTTTTGAGATTCTTGAGAGAGTGGGAGAGGTGGCTTATAGGCTTGCATTGCCACCGGGTTTATCAGCAGTTCATCCGGTGATCCATATGTCCATGCTCCGGAAGTATCACGTCGATCCGTCCCATGTGTTAGATTTCAGCTCTGTCCAGTTGGATAAGGATTTGACTTACGAGGAGGAGACGGTGGCTATTCTAGCCCGACATGTTACAACCCAAATTCGCGTACCTTAGATCATGCCGTAAGTTAGTCGACGTAAATCCAAGAAGAGATTATCTTTGAGATGATAAAAAGTTAATCCTTTTGGTCTTAAACGATACAAGGGTGTATAAGAGTGGTTAACAAGTATTAGAAGTTAAACGAATCAAGGATGTTGTAACCCGTATTTTCGGGTAACACTAGAGGTGATTAACTGTCCCAAGAGGTCTTGTTTTAATGTATTTGAATCATATAATATCCGTATCATAAGTTTTGAAGTCAAGCGACTTATGAAACAAAAGTCGATAAAAGTTGTCGCAACTTAGGTTTATAATTTTACTTAAACTTTAGGTCAAATGTTACTGCATTTTTCTCCCAATGTGCTTGGAATTATGGGGTGATCTACCTATCAAATTGAAGATCTATGAGTCTAGTTTCCAACGCATTAAACCGTTTGTCGATACGATCTCGGAATAGAGAGATATTCGCGTTTTCGTGAGAGTGCGCCAAGCTGCTCTCTATGGGGCCCACAAAGGCGGTTTAAGTCATATGGACATATATAAGATACCTCAACCCCGTTTTAAGTCATTATTTTTCAGTATATTCAGACCTTATAACCCTAAAAACAGTCTCTCAAGGTTCTCTCATGATCCAAGACCCAAACAAAGGGCAAACAACACAAATCAAATGTCGGGAATCCCGTGGCGCTAGTAAGTTTCTTGTTCTTCTTGTTGTTGCTGATTTTTGTGTTGTTCCAGCTCGTGTGGGAGGTTGTTTTAAGTGTTTTATGTTCTGTAAATACACCTTAAAGTTTTTAATATCAACCCTAGGTGATTTCATGTGTTCTAAATTAATTCTAGTGCCGAA
>AWOL01S0079677.1:76974-105627 GCA_000715115.1 Nicotiana otophora | reverse complement strand
ACTCATGTATGGTTTGGAATGCCTTGTCGGCTGATTTTTGTTGTATAGTCTTTCACGGCAGCATGGTAGCTCGTACCTTATATATAGTTTCTTGACAGTCTTGTCATCCCATGTTATATATGTTCATGACATTATCTTTCATTGTTGGATGTTCATGATCCATGTCTACCATTTATATTGATCTTGTCAGCCCTTAAAGATAATAAGGAAGGTTAGATGAAATTTACATTGGTGCTCGGCAAGTATGGCCCGGGTGCTAGTCATGACCCTCCAGTTGGGTCGTGACACGACAGGTTCGTCAGTAGAGGTCAAAGAGTTATCCTTCAGTCCAAGTGCAGTAGAGTGGTCAGCCCGTCGAGGCAGCTACTTGGGAGTCCGAGTCGGGCATGCAGAGTAGATATCCCCACCTTTTCACCAGCCCAGGTACTTTTCTTTGTCCGTTCGAGGATGAACGGTTGTTTTAGAGGTGGAGAATATGATGACCCGATAGGTCATCTTATGATTTAGAAACTAATTTTGCGCATTTAAGCCTTAAATACCTCATTTTAGCTTTTCTCGATTTGCATGAGTTGTCCGAGTGTTTTTTCGAAAATCTTTAATGTTAAAAACTGAGAACATATGATATTTTTTCCTTAAAAATCCATTTGAGTTGACTTCAGTCAATGTGTAGAGCAAACGAACCCGGATTTATGTTTTGACGGTTCAGGTGGGTCCGTATCATGATTTGGGACTTGGGCGTATGCGCACAATCGAATTCGGAAGTCCCTAGCTCGAGTTATCACACTTTGTTGAAATTTGAAAGTTAAAGGCTTAATGACATTGAAATATTTGACCAATGTTTGACTTTTTGGATACGGGTCCGTATTTCTTTTCCGGAACCCGGTATAGGTCCAATACTATATTTATGACTTGTCTGTCAAATTTGGTGAGAAACGGAGTTAGTTTAACGTGATTCGGACGTCCGGTTGTGAAATTAGAAGTTCATGAGTTTCTTGAAAATTTCCTTTGATTTGAGGCAAAATTCGTAGTTCTAGGTGTTATTTTGGCGATTTGATCGCACGAGCAAGTTCGTATGATTATTTTGACTTATGTGCATAATTGGTTTAGAGCCCCGAGGTCTCGGGTGAGTTCTGGATAGGCTACGGAGTGGATTTTACTTAGAAACTATTGCTGGTGTGTCTTAGTTCTGGTGCAAGCCTCTGATCTCGCATTTTCGAGGTCAGGCCTTGCATTTGCGATATGGCAGCAAACCTATCAGCTTCGCATTTGTCAAAATCAAGGTCATAGAGGACATCCCAGATCAATTGTCTAACATAAAAGAAGTCCAGCGGCTCACAGGGAGATTGGCAGCTTTGAGCAGGTTCAATTCCCGTTCATCGAAAAAATGTCATCGCTTCTTCGTACTACTCAAAAAGAAAAACAATTTTGAATGGACATCGGAGTGTCAGCAAGCCTTGAAGAAGTTGAAGAAATATTTTTCAAGCCCTCCGTTACTCTCAAAACCAAAAGAAGGTGAAACATTGCTAGTCTACCTCGCGGTTTTAGAAGTTACTGTAAGTGCAGTTTTAGTCCGAGAGGACGAAGATACGTAATCTCCCATTTATTATGTTAGTAAAATTTCTCGGAATGTAATAAGATCAATATGCATTCGGTTAATATCATGAAATAAACATCATCAACTTACATATTTTCTGAGACCCATGAACAGGTGATATAATAATAGGACACATGGGGAACCAAGAACATAGGCACCCCTAGTACTTCTAAGAATAGAGTCATTTGTGAAAGCTGCGCGTTTGCTCGTTTTGCTTGTATTATATAGACCATGCCTAAAGGAAAGAATGGATAGCCTTAACATACCTTATCATAATCTGTCCAATAACCACGTTGAACTCACCGCGTCGCACCTTAATATCCATCAACGATAATAGTACTATCATTACGTTATGGAAGGTTCAACTACCGCACAACGAATGGCAAACTTATTTTATAATAAAACGGGCAGTATCTCTCCTATAATCTTTACTCCCCCCCCCCAATTCGACATAACACCAACAACAAGAAGAACACAACAATAAAAATATGTATACATCATTTTCCAACTTTATCTCCATCATAGTATACCACAAAACAACACACACACCCTAATCACATCATACACAAAACGACAACCATAGTAGTGTCAAACAACCTGAAAATGTAACAACAAATGACCAGCCCACAATTCCGCCATTATGTGGTGTTTCTACACACCCTTTCTCATCCAAAACTCTACAAAACCGAAGAAAAAAAGACAAGCCAAAAACAAGACAAAACAGCCCACAAATCAGTCCACTACAAGTTGAATAACTCGAACTCACGGCTTCCGATCACTGTCCCGTGAGTTCTTACAATTATTGAATGAAATTTTGTAATTTTACAGAATAAAAAATGGATTAAAGAGGGCAGTATACTTACCTTATTTGGTGAATATCTCAGCTCCTATCTTGGTTCTTCAACCCGTAGGTTTTCCTCCAACTAGAACTTGAAAAGAAGAGAAAATCTTTTAGGGTTTGTGCTGAATTTTTGGGAGAAGTTTGCTATAGTGTATCTCTGATTTTTTTATCTATAATGAGTGTAATATCTGAAGGAAATCAGCCTTAAAAGGGCTCTTTGGGCGACACAAACCAGCCCCTCTTTTGACATATTTCGTCCATTCATTTTAGCAAGTAGGTGACACACCTACTTGTCAGCTATGTTGTATGTGCAGTCTCACATAAAATGCAAATATCTATCTACTCCCATGTCGTATCGATAAATGGTTTAATATGTTAGAAACTAGACTCATAGATACTCAATTTGGTAGATAGATCATCCTGTAATTCAATGTATAGTCGGAGAAAAGCTCAGCTACATTTGACCTAATGTTCAGCACATTTATGAATGTAACTTGTGGTGACCTTTGCCAACTTTTGTTCCACAACTCGCTTGATTTCTAAACACAATACATGATTATCATATGACTAAAATAACTCATAATGTAACCTCATTATCATGTTAAGTACCATAGTTTCACCCAAAATTTACAAGTTATAATATTCCCAACTTGCCGACTTTCGACGAAACTTATTTTCTTTATTTTGTTTAGATTCTAAACCTTCCAGCCCTCTTGGTACTTGTTATCCATGATATTAAAGATTTTTAACCTCCAAAGTAACATGATTAACTTACTTTGTGTACATTAAAAGACAATATCATTCATGGATTTACATCAATTGACTTACGACGTACTCTCACGTATGAAACTATTGGGTGTAACATCATTCTCCTTTTGAAGATTCGTCCTCGAATCTTGACTGATGAGCTTATCTATATCATAACCTATAGCGTTTATGAATACTTTAATATTGTCCTTGGGCCAGGGCATTGCCCCCTTTAGTACTCTTTCTCACACCACGACTTGTGGTCGAAATTCTTCCAATCTTACAACTGCTGCTACCTTCTGTCATGCTGCATGTACGACTTTGACATTGTATGTGTGCCTATGCGACTCTTCTCTCCTTTTTCCTCCAAATTTTATCCAATCTCTAGGCCTCACTTTGTGAACATATAAAGAACTATGACAAGTTGTTCCTCTGGGCATCTATAGGTGTACTAAAGTTCTTCACACGGTACTTTGTCGAACTTACTACTATTGGTATATCTTGTTTCTTAGCCTCGGTTATCGATGCTTATGGCTTTACTACATCTAGGTAGGTCATACTATAACATAACTCTTACTTCGATTTATTATTATCGAGGTATGCACCCAACTCCAGGTTACTCTCTCATTGGTTATCATATATGTATAAATCTAATTCCTTTAATGCTTCCTTATTATTGTTCATCTAAAGAATGACATCCTAATCTCCTCTCATACTTTGGAACTTTTATCCATCTATTGTTGATTCACCTTAATGTTGATCAATAATCTACTACTGATAACTTGAAACCTCTTACGTAATACATTTTCACTGGGGCTCACGTCTCATTGGGGAACATCTAAAGTGATTTGCCTGATCCACCTAGGGACGATACTATACTTCAATAATAGTATTTCATAGCATCCCAATGTGATTCATCTTATGGGGATATTCTAATCCCGTGCTATTCATGAAATCCCTTTTATTTAAATCATTACTCAATAAAAGGCCTAAATGCCATCCTCTCATCTATCACAATTACATCTTTATTGTACTACAAGGCAGCATCCTATCCCTTCTAAATGCTTCTAGTCTTATACTCCTCTGAGTTCATTCTGTAACGAGCTTGCCGCTCAATATGATTGTTAAGATAATCAGAGAAGCTCATATTTGAATTATATTGTTGTTGTTACTATTTTTGGTTATTGTTGTTGTTGTTGGGTGATTGATTACCCTTACTGATCTTTGGGATGAAGTAAAAACAAGAGAGTTGCTGCCCAATTTTCCGCGAGCTATGCGGCTAGCCAAATACGATGGTACAACATTATATGTTGACGACAATATCATTTCACTTGTTATAAATGCAAGAAGTTGTGTTGAGCTTGGTTGACGAATAAGGAAGAGATCATACATGTATGTTTAGGCACTTCCTTCTTTCTTTTGGAATGATCTAAATTGAAATGAACGTAAACGATATGCTAATTCATAACAGGTCTACTCATAGCAACTAAGGATGTCCATGTTGTTCCTTCCTTATTAAGTTATTCTAAGCATGTATGTATGATGCTTGAATTCTATTGAGGTTCATAATGATGGTATGATGTCCATAACATAAATCGATGGTGCAATGACCTTACGTCACTCCGAAAGGTTTCGAATGCGATTCCATGAGTCCAACATGCATTATATATATGTATCTATTTTACTCTACTGATCCGTGCTATAGTCGGCCGGGTACAACACCTATTGTGAAACCACTGATCAGTTGGGTTTCAGCGAGCTCCACGTGGTCGGGTACGGTTCTACTGAGCCTGATGATGGTTGGGTACGTTTTTACCGAGCCTATTATGGTCGGGTACAATATGATGATGATGATTCCGACATAGGATAATGTTTTTAAAATCTTATGTATATATATGTATCATGCATTTCATATTAGTAGCCCTTAGAGGTACTTAGATATTACAGGTTGTATCTTCTCTATCTCTCTTTACATTACTATTCTTATTTATGCTTTCCCGCCTCACATACTCGGTACTCTATTCGTACTAACGTCCCATTTGCTTAGGGACACTACGTTTCATGTCCGCAGGTCCTGATAGACAGGTTGACAGTCCTCCTAGTAGGCTATCATCTCAACGGAAGGTATTGGTCTACTCCACTTGCTCCGAAGTTGCGTATTTGGTCAGTATGCCTTGGACATGTATTGATTGGTATGGGCGGGCACTGTCCCAACCCTTATGATGTTTACGTACTCTTAAAGGCTTGTAGATAGATGTCATGTATATGGGTGCTGGTAAGTCCTTGTCGGCATATGTTTTGAGTATACGAATGGTCATGTCAGCCTTATAGGCCCATATGTCACATATATAATTTTGTATATCATATTGGGTCATCCTATGTCAATTATTTACTTATGTTTTATTCTAGTTTTCTCGTAACTGCCTTTCTGGATAATTTATGCAAGATGATATGATAAGAAAGATATGTTACGTGGGTACTAGGTTGAGTAAGGCACTGGGTGCTCGTCGCATCCCTCTGATTTGGGTCGTGACAAACTTGGTATCAGAGCAGGTCTGTCCTAGGGATATATACAAGCCATGTCTAGTAGAGACTTGTTTATGAGTTTGTTGTATGCTACACTTATAAATAGGAGGCTGCGGGAAATTTAGGATTATTACCTTCCTTTCATATTTTAGATTGAGCAAAATAGCGGAGTTGTAGGGAATTGAGTCTATTGTATGTGTTGATATAGGTTGTACAAAGATGTCATTACCCTGAAGAGCTACGGCTAGTCTCGATGTTAAGGAAGGATTGGGAGGGGGTATGAGACGCACGTCCTTTATTGAGACAGATCCGTTTGAGGACGAGGGTGAGTCACTCCCTCAGATAGACCCAATTCCATTAGTACTAGAGGAGTTGATTGAGGCTCCAGCATTATTAACTCTGCGAGTTCCACCACCGACTATGTGTATGTAAGAACAACAATATATGTATTGACGTCGTTGGTATCATCTCAGGATTTGCATCACCCGATGACCCCTGATAGTGATAGAGCCCTTGAATGGTTAGGAAATTCACAACCTAAGTAGTTTAGAGAGAAAGAACCATCTATATTTCTATGAGATTATTCTGATGAAGCTATAAGATGGACTAAAAGTACCAGGACAGTTGATGGTGGTAGGTTAGAGCAGATTGGGTTTGCACTGTGACTTGCACGTGATCAGATAAGTAAAGCAATATTAGACAACTAAAGAATGAGGCATGTTAGAGTATGAGAAGTCGAGAGTCAAGGATGTTTTGTTGAAATTACTTCAAAGAAATGAGAAGTGGAATGTTGTGAAAGGTTTGCGCGAAACAAAATAGAGCAATATGAGTGAATAAGGAAGACTATTAAGGGATGTATCTTAATGTATGAGGGTACAATAAGATTCGTAGGTAAGTGAGCTCTAAAGTTATAAAGCAATATGGGCCCCGATTTTATTAAAAGTGCATTAGTAATTTTAACGGGGATTATTGGAAGGTCAATTTAACCATACAGATGCGAGGTGCTTATATGGGAGGATGACTTAGGTTGAACTAGAACTAAGGTACCGATTAGAGACTCAAAGGACTCTAACACTAGCTAGCATTGCAGTGATAGAATGAGTGAATCAGCAGAAGAAGGAAGAGGATCGGTGGGAGAAGAACCCTAAAAGAAATTTATAAGGATCTCCTTGACAAGCCACATGAACTAAAGTTAAACTCGTCGAAAGAAGGCATGCTGGAAAGAATGTATGACTCACCACATATATAGACCCCTATAAATTGTCTCAGAGGAATAAAGGTTACCCATAGGACAATTGTAAGCTACTAGGAATACAGATCTACGGAAGGCAGAAAGAAGAGTAGGACTTCAAGCGTGAAACATTGAACTAACTTCCTAAGGGGGGAAGACGAGGTGGTAAAGCACTAAGTCAAGAGCACTTTTGTTTAACAACAAAAAGATTGGAGGATTGGGACAGAAAGGCATATAAACAATTTTAAAGTAACGCATGGGTATAAAGGATATGGAAAAGAGACAATATTGGTTTATAAATAGACGGCAAGCATAGTCAAACACTTTATAGATGTGAATGTTAACATGAAGAATTCGTTAAAAGTGAAAGATATAACTCCAAAGAAAATTGCTGAGATTAAAAGGAGAAGGAAGAACAATCACAAGGAGTTAGAAAGGGACCCGAGTACAATGACTCTTGAAAGTAAAGATAGACCATAATAATGTCTAAATGTTGCAACCATGAGGGATAATCAAGATGACAACAAGAACAAGGGAGTTAGTATGATATTTATAGGAAAAACAATCTAAAGAAGAGAAACCATCAAAGTGGAAACAATATAGTTGACATCAAGGATAAGACGTAGGATAGACAATAAGGAAAGGACGAAGTAGAAAGAAGCAGTGTGAAGGTAAGCTGTTTCACAATGTCAGTTTCTTTTATAAATCGAAACTTAACCAACGGAGGAATACGTCAAATATTTACAGCAACAAGAATATGAAAATCAATAGATGAGGACCAGAACTACATATACAAGCGATTCAGAATGTGTGAGAATTAGATCAGGGTTGCAAAGAAGGAATATCATAATATAAGCCAAATAAGAAGTTGTTGACAACTAGGGGCGGTGAGAGAAATTAGGAGGAATGGAGAACCATAATGGTATATATGTTTCATATAAGACGGCTTAGAACTAGAATAAAAAGATCGAAACTAAGATTGTAATGGATGCGTTTAGTCGCAAGTCACGGGTGGTTTGATAAATGAGGAAGCCCCAAATGAAAAAAGGGGTGACTAGAGGTCTTCACCAATTATTAGGTTCGGAATATGCTTGGTAGACTCAGTAATAAAAATATAATGGCCAAATATTGTAGAGTCATCTCTTGTAGATAGGGAAGATTTCCGTTTTAAGAAAAGTTAAAAGAAGTATCGGCAAGAGACAACAACAACCTTTTAAGTCTATTGAAGGAGGGATTTGTAAATATCATGGCTGATTGCACACTGGGATAGAGGTTAATTATTCACTCTATTCTATTCATATCGTAACGTCAAAAGTATACAACGATGTCCAAGGATTATATTGGTAGGACGACATGAAGGAGATCATTATAGGGTTCGTAGCAAAATATTCCAGTTGCTGATCAGACAAAATACATCATCAGGAACCCAATGGATTTACACGAATAAAGTAACCCAATATGGAAAGGAGAACAGATTGACATAACATTCATTACAAATATAGTAAGTTCGATTTAATACGGACGATTGTGGTTAGTTTTGCAAAAGTCGGTTTATTTTTACTGGTCAAATTACTAAAGGTTATGTAAAACGGAAGGGTGCAGAAGGTAGATCGGGTACAAAATATTTCTCCCTCGAGTAGGGTTAATAGAGGTGCTCAGTTTAGATAGCTTCTGAAAGCCCTCTTAAGAAAAATGGGTATACAAGATAATTATAGCAAGTAAAGAGTACAATTCAGATGCTCAAAGACATGTTACAAGCTAAGATGCCAAATTTTATGGAAGGATGGGATAATCAATTACCGACTATTGAGTAGTGTAGAACAATAACTATAGTAGTATCTATACATGCGGTAGGATCATAAGAAAATATTTTAAATTGCACGGAGTAACTCCTTATAAAGCATGATATGAAAGGAAATATAGATTCCCCATAAGGCAGTTTGAAAGACAGAATTATTCGACCTGATCTAACGTATCAAGTTATAGAAAAGTCAGCCTATTTCAAGAGTGTTTGTGCTTAGAAGCGTTATAGATCAAACCCCAAAACGCGATGATGAGACTTAAGAAAATCTCGAGTTATTAATGAGGCCTTCTTGAAAACTTTTCTCATGAAGAGCATAATAACTTAATGGGACAAGATAATCAAGACATATGTAAAGCCACGTCCAAACTACCCAAAGAAAGGACTAAAGTGAATTTTCCCTCAAAACTAGGATCCGTTCACCCGATTATCATGTTCTGATATTGAAGAAATGTATTAAATGATATACAAGTAATAAAGGGTCGATCTTATGAGAAGATTCTAGTAGCTATAAATGAATCAGAAATCTATGCTACAGAAGCACATGGGGTTCAAATTATAGAGAACCTATCTTACGAAAAGGTTCTAGTTGCTATTTTAGATTAGTTTATCCATACGTTGGGGACCAAGAAAGTAACTTCAGTAAAGATATCATGGAGAATAGGAAGTAAGAAGTGGAAAACCATAGAGGAGACAAATTCTAAGTACCCTCAATTATTTCAGAGAGGATTCTTGACGACTGCAACTCGATCACGTGTTTTCTTATCCCATGTTATGCGATTCCAACCAACACTAATTTTATGATGAAATGATAATCGAAATTGAAGCGTTACAACATTTTTAGGAGCAAAATTATTTGGACACATGGTATGGTATAGTCTTGTTTGCACAGGAGACTCTATCAAAATTTTCATAAAATCCGTAAGAGCTAGTTTCTCCTCTAAGACTCCTTTACATTCGAGGACGAATGTTCCAAAGGGGGAAGGGTGTTATACCCCGTACTTCAAGTTAGAATTCATCTTAAGTGACTCAATATGAGTCAGAGAATTGAAGGACCTTTACAAATATAATTATGGATTAAAACAATATTTAAGGAGTATCGCGAGTGTTTGGAAGGTTAAGAAGCTAATCGAATCGAAGAAAATAAGTTTTGTCGAAAGTCAGAAAGTTGGGAATGTTATAACCCGTACTTGTGGGGTGAGACTAGGGTGCTTAAGAAGATAAGAAGGTAATATTATAATTTTTTTTAATTGTGTGATAATCATGTGTTATGTTAGAAGCCAAGCGAGTTATGAAACAAAAGTCAACAAAAGCTGTTGCAAGTCACGTTCATTATTTTACTGAAACTTTAGGTCTAATGTTATTGAGCTTTTCTCTCAATGTACTTGGACGCATATATGGTTTGTGGTGGCTGGAAATTATGAAAAATAATTTGATAATGTTATGGCTGCTGCTGTTAAGCTTTTCTAGATGTTAACTAAGTTTATTTAAGAAGAAAACATAAAACACAAGTGATTGACGATAAAAGTTATGGTGCTAGGCGTATGAGGCTGTTTTGGAAGTCATTTTGTGCATGTTTTAAACATGAATTAATATAGTACATATACGTATGATGTTCTGAAGGTTGTGAACTAATTTATGCAATAAGAGTTGGATTCAAATTATGTTTGTTTATTAGTAAAAACGAGCTTGCCGCTCAATATGATTGTTCAGATAATCGGAGAAGCTCATATTTGGATTATATTGTTGTTGTTGTTGCTATTGCTGGTTATTGTTTTTGTTCTTGGGTTGTTGATTACCCTTAGTGGTCTTTGGGATATAGTAAAAATAGGGGTGTTGCTGCCCAATTTTTTGTAAGCTATATGGCTAGCCAAATACGATGGTACGACATTATATGTTGACGACAATATCATTTCACTTGTTATAGATGCAAAACGTTGTGTTGATCTTGGATGAGGAATAAGGGAGAGATCATACATGTATGTGAAGGCATTTCCTTCTTTGTTTTGGCATGATCTAAAGTGAAATGAACGTACATGATACGCTATTTCGTAACGGATCTACTCCTAGCAACTAAGGATGTCCATGTTGTTCCTTCCTTATAAAGTTATTCTAAGCATGTATGTATGATGCTTGAATTCTATTGAGGTTCATATTGATGGTATTATGCCCATACCATTAACCGAAGGTGCAACGACCTTACGTCACTCCGAGAGGTTTAGAACGTGATTCCATGAGTACAACATGCATTATATATATGTATCTATTTTACTCTATCGAGCCGTGCTATAGTCGGAAAGGTACGACACCTATTGTGCAACAACTGATCAGTTAAGTTTTACTGAGCTCCACGTGGTAGGGTACGATTCTGCCGAGCCTGATGATGGTCGAGTACGTTTTCACTGAGCCTATTACGGCCGGGTATGATATCATGATGATGATGCCCCCATAGGTGAATGTTTTTAAAACCTTATGTATATATATGTATCATGAATTGCATGTCAGTAGCCCTCAGAGGTACTCATATGTTACATGTTGTATCTTCTCTATCTCTCATTACATTACTATTCTTATTTATGCTTTCAA
This sequence comes from Nicotiana otophora, assembly GCA_000715115.1. NCBI lineage: Eukaryota > Viridiplantae > Streptophyta > Magnoliopsida > Solanales > Solanaceae > Nicotiana > Nicotiana otophora. The sequence continues at coordinate 94,301 of AWOL01S0079677.1, read as the reverse complement.
GTCATACATACTTGGTACTTTATTTGTACTGACATTCCTTTTGCTTGCGGACGCTGTGTTTCATACTTGCATGTCCCGATAGACAGCTTGACGGTCCTCCTATGAGGCTATCAGCTCAGCAGAAGGTGTTGGTGCACTCTACTTGCTCAGGAATTGCCTATTTGTTCGGTATGCCTTGGACATGTATTGATTGGTATGGCAGGGTGTTATCTCAACCCTTATTATGTTTATGTACTCTTAGAAGCTTGTAGACAGAAGTCATGTATATGGATGCTGGTAAGTCATTTTTGGCATATGTTTTGAGTGTACAAATGGTCATGTTGGCCTTATAGGCCCATATGTCACATTTGTAGGTTTGTATATCATGTTGGGTCGTCCTATGTCAATTATTTTCTTATGTTTTATTCTGGTTATCTCATAACTGCGTTTCCGGCTCATTTACGCATGATGATATTATAAGAAAGATATGTTATGTGGGTACTCGGTTGAGTAAGGCACTAGGTGCCCGTCGCGTTCCTCCGATTTAGGTCGTGACACTCAAATCGACCTTCAAATCCTCAAACTATAGCTTATGAAGTTTTCATAAATTACGCCAATGTTTTCACTCAAAATACTAATTAAATGATAAAAACAATGATGGATTCATATATAATAGTCAAATTCGAGGTAGAATCACTTACTCCGACCAAATCCTAGGATATGCTACACACATGTGTTATGGATTTTGGGGTTCTTGGGATCATTTTCTACCTCTTGCTGATTTTGTGTACAACAACAGCTACCAATAAAGTATTCAAATAGTCCCTTAAAAGACATTATATGGGGGGCAGTGTCATTCTCCAGTTGGTTGGTTTGAGCGGGAGAGGCTAGGTTGTTGGGTGCAGATTTATTTCGGGATGCCTTGGAGAAAGTCAAGTTGATTCAGGATTGACTTCTTGCAGCTCAGTCTAGGATAAAGAGTTATGTTTATGGGAAGGTTCGTGATGTTTCATATATGGTGGGTGAGAAGGTTTTGCTCAGGGTTTTACCCATGAAGGGTGTGATGAGGTTCGGGAAGAAGGGCAAGTTGAGCCCTCGGTATATTGGACATTTTGATGTGCTTCAGAGGCCTCGAGAGGTGGATTACAAGCTTGCATTGCCACCTAGTCTATCAGATGTTCACCCAGTGTTTCATGTTTCTAAGCTCCGGAAGTATTATGGTGACCCCTCTCATGTTTTGGACTTTAGCACGGTTCGGTTAGATGGGGATTTGACTTATGAAGTGGGGCTGGTGGCAATTTTGGATTGGTAGGTTTGAAAGTTTATATCAAATGATATAGCTTCAGTAAAAGTTCAGTTGAGAGGCCATCCAGTCGAGGAGGCTACTTGGGAGACTGAGAGGGAGATGCAGAGAAGCTATCCACACCTACTCGAGACTCCAGGTATGATTCTAAACCCGTTCGAGGACGAACATTTATTTAAGAGTGGGAGAATGTAACGACCCAGCCGATTGTTTGTGTATTGTAGTCCAGTTTCCTGTTTATTGCTTATTCTATGTTCACTTATGGTTACGTGACTTTTCGAGGGTGTTGGATTGGTTCCGGCGATATTTCAGAGTGAATTAGGACACTTAGTCCCAAGATTGGAAGCTTAAGTTGAAAAGGTTGACCGGGTGTTGACTTTTGTGTAAACGACTCTGGAATAGAGTTTTAATGGTTCTGATACCTTCGTATGATGATTTTGGACTTAGGCGTATGTTCCTATTTGGATTTGGAGGTCCGTAGGTCATTTTGGCTTGAATTGGTGAAAGTTAGAAAGTTGAAGGTTTGGAAAGTTGAGAAGTTTGACTGAGTGTTCACTTTGTTGATATCGGGCTCGGATTTTGGTTTCGGGAGTTGGAGTAGGCCCGTTGTGTCATTTATGATTTGTGTGCAAAATTTGAGGTCAATCGGAGTTGGTTTGGTATGATTCGACATTAGCTTTAGAAGTTGGAAGTTCAATAGTTTGTTAGGCTTGAATAGGGGGTGCGATTCGTGATTTCGATGTTGATTGATATGATTTGAGGCTTCGACTAAGTTCGTGTTGTGCTTTAGGACCTATTGGTATGTTTGGATGGGGTCCCGAGGGCCTCGGGTGTGATTCAGACAAAGTTCGGCTTCATTTTGGCCTTATATACTGCTAATCTGATATTTGGTGTAGACTTCATCGCGTTCGCGTAGAGTTGTTCAGTTATAGGAGGTTTTGTTCTTCATGTTCGCGAAGAAGGCCATGCATTCGCGAAGGTCTAGTGAGTCTATGCATCACGATCATCAGAGGGTATTCACGTCGGCATAGAAGGATGAGGCCGGCTTGGGCAGAAGTCATATAGCGTTCGCGAGAGTGGTATCGCGTTCGCATAGGCATTGGATCAAGGGTCATCGTGTTCGCTATAGGGACATCGCGTTCGCAAAGGAGGATTTGACAGCTGAGGGGAATTGTGCTTCGCAAACGCGAGGAACTTTCCATGTTCGCAAAGAAGAGAGAACTGGGAGAATGTTTAAAATCCTAAATCGAGGGTTAGAGTATTATTTCACATTTTTAGTTGTGGAACTTGGTTTTCGGCGATTTTGGAAGGGATTTTTATGTCTTGGATCGGGGTAAGTGTTTTTAACTCGGATTTGTTGTTATATCACGATTTCATCTTTGTTTTAGCATTTAATTAGTGAATTAAAGTAAAGAAATGGGGGATTTTGTGGAAACCTTGCAAAAATGAAAAATTGAGGTTTGAATGTCGATTTGAGGTCGGAATTGGATGATTTTGATATGGTTGAACTCGTAATTGAATGGGTGTTCAAAATTTGTGAATTTTGTCAGGTTCCAAGGTGGGAGCCTGGGGTTGACTTTTTGGGTTGAATTCTTTTTATTTTGCTTAAAGATCTTAGCTTTATCTTTTGAAATCACTTTCTATAGCTTTTATTGATAGTATTGCATTATTTTGGTAAGAATCGAGCCTTCCAGAGGTTGATACGTGCAGGAAGGGCTTGTTAGCGGAGTGATTTTCTTTGTTAGAGGTAAGTATCATGTCTAAACTTTGTTGAGGCATTAGTTGCCTAAATTATTTGTGATAGCTACGTGCTATGGGTGGCGCATAAGTGTGGGTTTGAGCCCATATGCATGCACCAGGGTAGTTCTTAGGCTATGACATGCTGTTAAATGATTGATAAGCTTCAAGTTGATATGTTTCACCTATTTAAACCCCTATGTGAGCTATTTGTACCATATTTGAGATTTCGTTGAGGTTATTCTTTCAGTTGAACCTGATAACTGTTAATTCATGATGGAAATTGTCTGTTCTGGCGTTGATAGTACACATTGCACATGCCTACACTATAGCATGTCATTTATATCAATCCAGGAGTATGAATCTTGATAACCATTGAACATGTACATGTATTCCTGCATATTGTTTTTTCTTTGTTATGAGCTAGACTAGTAGCCTGTGACCACGCTGGGCGGATTGTGATTATTAGCACGTGAGTTGTCTATGCAGATCAAGTTATTTATATTATTAGCTCGCGAGTTGTCCATGCAACGCGTGAGTTATCCGTGCAGCATGTGAGTTGTCTATGTGGTTGATTCTATTGGCACATGAGTTGTCCGTGCAGCACGTGAGTTGTCTGTGCAACATATGAATGCGGATCCATCCCCCTGGGGTCACCCTCTCATTTCTCTCTTGATGATGTACACAAACGGTTATCGAGGAAAAAATGATCAGTGATTTGGTACGGATATGGAAAGGTTGAGAAAAGTCTGGCCAATGTTATCTTGGAATTGCATTTCCTCATTACTTGAAATTTCCATGGTTTATTATATTATCTGCATATCATCTTATATGTTGTACCCATGATTGGGTAGGGATTTGAGTAATTGTACACACACATAGATAGTCCTCTCAGTATCTTGTACATGTTCATATTACTGTTCTGTACTTGTTGGATTATATGACATTGTACAGCGTATAGTAGATATCATGTATAATTCTTGTTTCTTTTACCTCGTCGTGGTTAGTTACGATACTTATTGAGAACATTGGGTATTTTATACTCATACTACACTCTGCACTTAATTGTGCATATCCGTATATGGGGACTAGTTACTAGTAGTAGGCGTGCTTATTTGGATTGAGTTCGAGAGGCGAGGTAGAGTTGCATCCTTGGTCGCAGTTTTGACTTGTCTTTTCCTTACATACTGTTGTTACAGTTCAGACAATGTTATTATTGTTTAGTTTTAGACGTGTATTCAATTGTAGAGCTCATGACTTTGTATTTACCAGTTTCTGGGGGATTGTCCTTGTATTGGAAGTATTTTGTTACATTGAGGTTTCAGATTTATGCTATTTCTATAATTTATATTGTTTGGGCTTTTTATTTTTAAGTCTCGTCTTGCCTAGTCGGTGTGTTAGGCACCATCACGACGGGTTGGGATTTTGGGTCGTAACACAAAGGGAAAGAGGCCAAATGAGATTGAGAACATCCTTGAAAAATACAAAGAGAAAAAGTAAAAATAAGAAGGAAAAGATTGAGATAAGTGAGGGAGAGAAAAATAACAACTCTAGAGTAGAAAAAGGATATAAAGTGTGGAGTAAAGTGAGTGAGTTGTCACAAGAAAAGAGTAAAAAGCTTGAAAAGCAAATGAGAGAAAAGAAAGAGGGAAAACAAAAAGAGAATGAGGATTTTCCTTATTCTAATGCTAATAACCTTTCTTGTTTCTCTAGTTGTTTTGTATCTTGTGAAGGAACTTTTGGTGATGAGCCATCAAGTGAAGTTCAATCTACTTTGATGAACATGGAAGAATATCAAGCTACCTTTTCAAGAGAACTTTTGACATTCAATGAGCAAGTTCAAGTTAAAGAGAATTTCACTTTAGAAGAGATTCAAGGTAAAATAGCTTATCCTTTTACTCATGCTACATTAGTTTATTGTGGTGACACTTTAAGTTTGTAAGATAGTTATGACATTGATGAGTTTGATACTTCTTTATCTAGTAATGAGAAAAATAGTTATGGCTTGCAACTAGCTAGGAGTGCTTGTGCATTATTGGATGATTTTTGTTCTTTGTTTAGCGACTCCTTAGCTAGTGATGTGTGTGATGTTGAATCTTATGATACCCCACCTTTATCGGATGATGCATATGATGATTTATTTGACTCTACTTAACTTTATTGGATGAACATTTCGACCTTCATGAAGAAATGAGTCAAGAAGGATGTGTTGATGATTCTTTTGATTTTATTTTCATTCCTTTGGCAAGCAGAATCAATTTTTATGGTGAAATGAGCAAATGTGAGTTCTGATATGCCTTGTTAGAGAGTGAATAAATTACATACAATGACATAAATATAGAAGAAGAAAACATGAGTTTGTTGAGTGTGAAAAGGAAAGTAAAGTTTTTGATGCTATTACTAGTATTAATTGCTTTGCTTATCTTATTCCTACTTTTGAAAGAATATTCTCCTTGGATTTTGCTGATGCTTCTATGAGAAAATGTAAGAATATTTCTTTTGGTGTTTTGAGTGACCATTTGAGCAAAAAGAACCTAACTTTTTTGATTAGTTTATGAAGGTTCAACAAGAGAAAGTTGTTAAGGTTAAGAAAGGCCTTGAACTAATACTTTGACATACTTTTTGTCAAGAGCTTTTTCTTTTGAGCAAAAGCAAGAATGGTATGTACGTTTGGATTATCTTTATTATGTGTTTATCTAAGGCTATTGAGGTAAAGACTCTTAACTTTGAGTATTGTGATATTCTTTATATGATGATTCATGATGAGTTTGGCATATCTCTTGAGTATTGTGATATTTGGGAATTAAAAATTGTGTTTGACCCTGGAGTTGTTTCTTATCATGGTGAAGTGTATTTCTTTGGATTGTAAAGTATGATTTGTATTGCTTCTTATGACATCTGGTTATACCATATATGTGTGCACTTTGTTGAGGATTTTACAAGATTGTGGTTTTGTTGGAAGCATGAAACTTTACACTCTCTTGATTCTTTTCATGATTTTCTCTAATAGTCAAGTCTGTGTCATTTGTTCTGGAGATGTATTCTTTATAGATTATGAAACTTGGCTATATAATAAGAGTGTCACTTTTGAGTGCAAGATTGTGATCTTTGATCTTTTAGCCTGGACATACAATTCTTTGATTGTGATTGGCTTGGTACTTATGTTTTCCCTTTCTTGGATTCACAAGGTCCAAATTCGAGGACGAATTTCTCTCAGAGGAGGGGGAGGGGGTGGGGAGAGGATGATACAAGCCGGATGAGCATGCCTAACGATTTCCATGTCAATATCATAGCATTGGAGTGCTTTAAAGGAGTCAAGATAGGCTATACTTGTAATAATTGACTACACTTAGCTCCTTAAAATTGATTTAAGGGTATTTGGGTTATTTGTAGCCAAATACCACTCTAGTACAAATAGCCCTTAAGGCTTTTATTTTATGTAGACTTTATGAATGATAAACTTGAAGACATGCAAGTCTCACACTCTATCCTTATCTTTTAATTAATGCATTTTTATTTATTCTTTTAATTCTTTTATGGCTTTGCTTATGCTTTCATTAGTGCTAAATTAGTCTTAATTATTGAGCAATGAGTAGACAAGAGTGGGTTGCTCTAGTAGTGAGCACCCTCCACTTCCAACCAAGAGGTTGTGAGTTCGAGTCACCCCAAGAGCAAGGTGGGGAGTTCTTGGAGGGAGGGAGCCGAGGGTTTAACGGAAACAGCTTCTCTACCCCAAGGTAGGGGTAAGGTCTGCATGCACACTACCCTCCTCAGACCCCACTAGTGGGATTATACTGGGTTGTTGTACTTATTGGTGGTGGTAGTGAGCAATTAGTAGTGAATGCTTAATTTCTTAATTATATTATCCGGATTTTCAAGAGTTGCCAATCTCTTGAGGGACTTTATAGCTTAGGTTTATAATTGATTGAGTTCATAGAGGTAATTAGGCTTCATATCCTAATTGGTTCTTGTTGTTCCAATCAATTGTAGGTCTAGATATTATTTTTTATAGATTAGGTTACAATTGATTGAGTTCATAGAGGTAATTAGGCTTAATATCCTAATTGGTCCTTGTTCTTCCGATCAATTATAGTTATAGTAGCTCTTATATTTGATTACGCGTGTTTTTTGTATATCCTTGTTTTTGTTCTCCATTCTGTATCAATGTGTGTGTGTGTGTTTGCGTGTTAGTTCATTTATAAATTATTATGATTAGGGAAGCTTAATTAAATTTATTTAAAGGGGCAAATATCTTCAAGGGGCTTTGCTTGCAATTGTCAATTTTTAATCAAAGTGGCTATGTGTGCAATTGTTATATCCAAGCCAAATCATCTTTACATGCCCAATAAAATGGCCCAATACACCTTTGAACCGTCTAGGCCCAAGACCCAACCAACACTCTCGCTTACATGGCAATCCATGTCATCCCTTTTTCACCAATCATTACGTGCCATGTCAGCCGTTCAAACCCCTCATAGAAGAAATGCACTTATCAGTTATCATTGACAAATTCATCAACGGTCCAGATTAGTCACTTTTTTCCTTTTAATTTTAATTTTGCCGGGCTTTACTCCCAACCGTTGGATCCACATGATCCAACAGCTCTTGTTAAATCTCTTATAATCATATTTTCTTTTAATTTTTCCAAAAGATCCTGAGTCGTCAATCAAACCTATCGGACGGACCACGTTCACTCATCCTCTTTAATCCACCAAACACCCCTAACCCTAATTCATTTATTCCAAACCAGCTGCCCCAACTTACCCTTTTCTCTCATCTCTCTCATCATCTCTCTTCTCTAAAATCTTCTGAACCCTATGCACCAAATGGTTCTAAGTCACCTGCCACCGCCGCGAATCCCACCAATCTTCCCCTTTCTCTCATCTCCACCTCCCTACCCATCTCTGAAACCCTAACCCCAAAATGAAACTTCAAACCCCTCATCATCATACCCTCTGAACATCCGAAAAAACCTCTCGTCACCAGATTCTCGTGCCTAAATCCCCATTAAAGTTTTGCATGCACCTCTAATTCAAACCAGAAAATCAAGATTCGGAGGAATCTCTGCCCACCGCATGAACTCTGAAGATACGGAGGTCAAATGTAAAACCTTAGGGTAAAGACCATATCCGAAGGATGAAATGATTCAACGACTAGATTTTTCATCAAATCAGATGGGATAAGAATTCTTCATCTTTTTCCTCCTGATTTTACCTTTGTTTCCTCTTATTTCATTATCACAATATTTTACTGCATGGTCGTCCTTGTTTGAATCTAAAATTCAAAACTCAAACACTAGAATCCCTAAATTACAACTATAAATATTGGGCTTTAATACCCTCCCCAACAACGAATTAAGACACTAGTGAATGCCTATAATCAACTGATAAAAGCATTCGAACCTTTAGCTTTTGATTCTCACTGCTTGTCTTTCTTTTTCTTGGGTTCTTTCAAGTTGCTTGTTTGAGTTGATTCCAGATACAATCCTTTGATGATTCAACTTAACACCTTCGCTTGCTGCCCCAGAGAAGGTCAGTGACCTTTACTTCTATTGATTCTAGTGTTTAGACTTATATATAGTTTGAACGTGTGTTAACATCTCTTATGTTTAGTTGATATAGTTTTTGTTTAACTGTTATCCATGCCATTTTATGTTGATAGCCATGTTTTGAGATTTGTACTAGTTGAAATTAACTATAATGCTTGCTGCAGAATCTGATTTATCTAATATATTGGAAACCATGTACTAGGGCTTATCTTCATCTATATTTTAAACTTTATTGATATGAATGCTTACTTCTTAACTAGGATTGGGTTGTAAATTCTCTCTCTCTCTCTCTCTTTTCTCATAAGAAGATATATGTTCAAATGTTATCTATTATCACCATAAAACTGTGACACTCTTTTGTGAAAAGAAATCATGTTCATAGGATCATTATTTGCTGAAAGTTACATGCCTAGATACGAGAATTAGACATTCTGAGTTCTGTTTACTACCTTCCTTCAAATGACTCGGCCGGTCATTTTGAGTATTTGAGCCCCATCCCCCTATTTATTGCCTCCTCTATATTATATTATGGTTATGTGACTTGCCGAGGTGGTTGGTTTTGATTTCGGGTGCGTTTTGGAGTAAAATGGGATACTTAGTCCCAAAATTTGAAGCTTAAGTTGAAAGAGTTGACCGGAGTTGGACTTTTATGTAGACAACTCTGGAATAGAGTTTTGATGGTTCCTGTAGCTTCGTATATTTATTTTGGACTTAGGAGCATGTTCGGATATTGATTTGGAGGTCCGTAGGTCATTTTGGCTTGTATTGATGAAAGTAAGAAAGTTGAAGGTTTGGAAGATTGAAAAGTTTGACCGAGAGTTGAATTTATTGATATCGAGGTCGGATTCTGATTCTAGAAGTTGGAATAGGTCCGTTGTGTAATTTATGACTTGTGTGCAAAATTTGAGGTCAATCGGAGTTCGTTTGGTATGAATTGGCATTAGTTTTGGATGTTGGAGGTTCACGGTTTTAATAGGTTTGGATTGGGTTGCGATTCGTATAGAATCGATGGTGTTTGATGTGATTTTTGGCTTTGATTAGGTTCGATTCATGTTTTGGGATGTGTTGATATGTTTGAATGGGGACTCGGGTATGATTTAGATGCATATGGGATTGAGTTTGGACTTAAGGAAATTGCTGAAGCTTGGAGCTTCTGGTGTGATCACACCTGCATTGTTTTGGCCACATGTGCGAGACCATAGAAGCGGCCATGGGACCACTGAAGTGGTTTGGGAAATGGTGGGTTGTGACTGCATGTGGGTAGTCCACATGCAAATGCACGACTGCAGATGCAGATTTTCTTCCGTAGAAGCAGAGTTTGGTCTTCTTCCTCAGGACCGTAGGTGCGGTCAGGCTACCGCAGAAGCGGAATCGCAGGAAAGAGATTTGGTCCATAGAAGTGGGACCGCAGGAGCAGATTTGGTCCGTAGGAGCGGAGGTCTCCTAGCCTTAGTGGTGGCCGCACCTGCGATGGCTTTTCTGCAGGTGCGACAGATTGGCCGCAGAAGCGATAATCGCTAGGCAGAAATAGAGAAATTGAGGGTTTTATTTCATTATTCATATTTGAGATAGAGAGCTCGGTTTTGGGCGATTTTGAGAGAGATATTCAAGGAGTGAATCAGGGTAAGTGATTCTTACTTGGATTTGACTATTATACATGAATCCATCATTGTTCTTATCATTTAATTAGTGTTTTGATTTGAAAAAATTGGTGAAAACTTCATAAGCTATATTTTGAGGATTTGAAGGTCGGAATTGAATAATTTTAGTATGGTTGGACTCGTTATTGAACGGGTGTCCGGATTTTGTAAGTTTGGCCAGGTTCTGAGTCGCGGGCCGAGGGTTGACCTTTTGATTTTCTTTAAAGATTGCAACTTTATTATCCGGAATAGTTTTTTATGGTTTGTATTTATGGTATAAAGTTATTTTTGGCTAGATTCAGGCTGTTCGGAGTTGGATATTCGTAGAAAAGGCTTACTAGTGGATTGAGTTAGCTTGTTTGAGGTATGTATCTTACCTAACTTTGTGTGGGGAAATTATTCCTTAGGGTTGGAGTGCGTGAAAGTCGTGCACGCAAGGTGACGAGCGGGTACCCGGGCTATATGTGGTAATTGACCGGTTTTAGCTATGTAGATTCTTTTAATGCCTTTAATCAAATTGTCATAACGTGTTATATTCATCATCGTTAATCTATCCTTACATGCTTTACTTGACATTTTTATTACTTATCTCATATCGTAACTTGTTATTTGCCCGTGCTTAGTTGAAGTTACTGTTTCCTTATTGCCTTGTTAAATATTTAGCTATTGCGTTACCTTACTTGAGGTTGTTATTTCTTGGAATATCTTATTGTTGAGTTTTGGTGTTGACGTTGTAGAAGTCGTGATCACATCAAGGCAAAGTTCAAAATTGTTGAAATACCATTCCTGTTGAGCTATTCACTTTCAGTTGCTATTGTTGAGACTCTTGTACACAACGTGGTTGAGCCATAGGATATTGTTGTGGAAAAATTATTAATGTTGACTCTTTTGGCAAGTTGTGGTATTTGGGCACTTAAGGTGCGAGCTGTGATATATTGTGAAATTGATACGCATGCGGTGGTATAAGGAAAGGGGTTGATACGTATGCGGTGAGATAAGGTGGGCTTGATATGCTTGTTTCTCGTAGGGAAACTACTTGAAGCCACGCAGTGTGATAAGTTGGGCTACAACGTGGGTAGATATCTCGGGAAAAATGATTTTCAAAATTAAATGTAAGGCTCCCGCGGTGATATAAGGAAAGATTGTGATTGTGATTGTGAAATGATATTATGGGGCGGTACCTCATTTGTGATTCTTGTTGTTATCTCTCATTTACCTCGCTTGTACTAGTCCGCATTATTTTCCTTGATGTTCTTATTATGTGTTCCTTCCTTGTTGCATTTATTGCTCAAAATTCATTTGCAGTCTATCTTTTTGTATTACCTTATTTCCTCATTTTCCTCGTTTCCATTCTTAGATTGTATTATGCTTGTTCAATTTCTTAGTCTTATCCTAGTAGGTATCTTGACCTGACATCGTCACTACTCTACCAAGGTTAGGCTTGATACTTAGTGGGTACTGTTGTGGTGTACTCATACTACGCTTCTGCACATCGTTTTGTGCAAATCCAGGTACCTCATACATAGCTAGGCCCTAGTGAGTTGAGCTTTCGGATCGGAGACTTCAAGTTATACCTATTGGCGTTCGCAGGCCTTGGAGTCACCCTTTGTTCTTGCTTTTCCATTGCATACACTTATTTACATAGTGATGTATTAGGGATGCTTCAGTATACTCGTGTAGAGCTTATGACTCAGTCTTACCAGATTTTGGGAATTATTGGCAGCTGTGTTGTGGAGTTCTTTTACGATAGTCGGTTGCTTTAGATTGAAGTTCTTTTTTTATTTCTGTTAATTCTTCATGTGTGTTGGGCTTACCTAGTCTTAGAGACTAGGTGCCATCACGACATCCTATCGAGGGAGATTGGGATCGTGACAAGTTGGTATCAAAGCTCTAGGTTAATAGGTGTTACGAGTCATAAGCAGGTTTAGTAGAGTCTTGCGGATTGGTACAGAGACGTCTGTACTTATCTTCGAGAGGCTAGGGAACTGTTAGGAAACTCCACTTCTTTGATTCCTTATCATGCGAATTTGTTGGCTTTGAAATTCTGAATCTTTGTCTTTCTATTCTCTCACGGATGATGAAGACATGCACCGCTAGATCTGACGATCAGACACCCCGACCCCTACTAGAGCCGCTAGAGGCCGGGGCCAGGGCATTGACCGAGGAGGGGCATGTGGTGCAGCTAGAGCACCTACCCGAGCTGCGATAGAGGAGCCATACGTAGCTCTAGTTGGGGGGGCAGGCACCTGAGGCGCCTATTTCCCCTACACTTCAAGAGACCCTCGCACAGTTCCTGAGCATGTATGGTACTTTAGCTCAAGCGGTGTTGGTTCCATTTGCGCCAGCCACATCTCAGGATGGGGGAGGAGCTTAGACTCTCGCGGCCCGTAGCCCAGAGCTGTAGGTCCATTTTAACCAGGTCTCAGAGGTTATACCAGTGCAACCGATTATTCCAGTTCAGCATGAGGTTAGGGCAGCATCATATGAGGAAGAGCAACTTAGACATGAGAGGTATAAGAAGTACCACCCTCCTACTTTCAGCAGCCAAGGTACAGAGGATGAATAAGGCTTTCTAGAGAAGTACCACCATATTTTCTGCATTATGGGTATTATGGAGACAAATGGGGTTGCTTTTACTACATTGCAGCTGTCGGTACCAACGTATTAGTGGTGACGGGCCGACGAGGAATGTAACCCAGCCGAGGCAGCTTCACTCATATGGGCTTGGTTTTCAGAGATGCTGTTGAGAGAGTTTGTCCCCCAGAGCCTTCATGATGCATGGCCCGTGGAGTTTGAGCAAATGCTAGGGTAACATGTCAGTGTCAAAGTATGATGTCAGAATCAGTGAGTTGTCCAGACATGCACCTACCTTGGTTTCCATATTTAGAGAGCGAGTCTGTCGATTTATGGAGGGGCTCAACTGTGGTATTAGATTAAGCATGGCTCGAGACTTGGAGACAGATACCCCATATTAGCAGGTGGTAGAGATCGCATGGAGATTGGAGGGTATACAGGGCCGGGATAGAGAGGACAAGGAGGCCAAAAGGTCTCGAGAATCTGGCGGATATAGTGGTGCATGTTCCCTAGTTGCAGCCCATCATGGAAGAGGCTATGTGGGCCGTCCAGTTTATTCAACACTTCCAGCTTCTAGTGGTACTCCGGCTACTTCCAAGTCTCACGTAGCTCATTTTGCACTGCCACTGTCTAGTGCACCTCCTGCATAGGGTGCTTTTAGCGGTTAGTCTAACCGACCAGTCCAGAGCCAGTTTCAGCAGCCACATCCTCCGAGAGCTTGTTTTGAGTATGGTGATACTCGTCACATGGTGAGGGACTGCCTCAAACTCAGGAGGGGTGCATCTCCACCGACTACTCAGTCTCTATGTATTCCATAGGGTCCCCAGACTTCTCAGGTCATGGTTACTACTCCAGTTGTCGCTCCACTTACACAGCCAGCTAGGGGTGGAGGTCAGGCTGGTAGGGGTCGCCCTAGAGGGGGAGGCCAGGACAGATGTTATGCTTTTCTAGGTAGGACGAAGGCAGTTACATCAGATGCAGTTATCACATGTATTATTCTGATTTCTCATAGAGATGCATCGGTCTTATTTGATCTAGGCTCCACTTACTCCTATGTATCATCTTACTTTGCTCCGTATTTGGGTATATCTCATGATTCATTGAGTTCTTTCGTTTATGTGTTCACACTTGTGGGAGATTCTATTATTGCTGACCATGTGTATCGGTCGTGTTCGGTTATTATTGGTAGTTTTAAGACCAAAGCTGATCTATTGTTGCTCAGTATAGTAGACTTTGATGTTATCTTGGGCATGGACTGTTTGTCACCCTATCATGCTATTCTTGATTGTCACTCCAAGACGGTGACATTGGCTATGATAGGTTTACCATGGTTGGAGTGGAGGGGTACCTTGGATTATGTTGCTAGTAGGGTTGTGTCCTTCCATAAGGCACAACGGATGGTTGAGAATGGGTGTTATGCATACCTAGCCTTTGTGAGGGATGTCAGTGTTGATACTCTTACCGTTGAGTAAATTCCGGTAGTGAGAGTTTCCCAAATATATTTCCGGCAGATCTTACGGGCATGCCACATGATAGAGATATCAATTTTGGTATTGACTTGTTACCGGCACTCAGCCCATTTCTATTCCACCATATCACATGGCCCCGACGGAGTTAAAGGCGTTAAAGGAGCAGATGCAAAATTGCTTGATAAGGGTTTCATTCGGTCTAGTATGTCACCTTGGGGTGCTACGGGTTTGTTCATGAAGAAGAAGGATGGTTCTATGCACATGTGTATTGATTATCGGTAGCTGAACAAGGTTACAGTGAAGAACAAGTACCTATTGACACGCATTGATAACTTATTTGATCAGCTATAGGGTGCCAGAGTCTCCGAAAAAATTGATTTGCGGTCAAGGTATCATCAGCTGAAGATACGGTATCCGGATATCCCGAAGACCACTTTTAGGACTCGGTGTGGTCACTACGAGTTCCTTTTGATGTCATTTGGGCTGACTAATGCCCCATCAACATTTATGCACATGATGAATAATGTATTTCAGCCATATCATGATTCATTTGTCATTGTGTTTATTGATGACATCTTGGTGTACTCTCGCAGCCGGGAGGATCATGAGCAATATTTGAGGATTGTGCTACAGACCTTGAAAGAAAAGAAATTGTATGCAAAATTTTCAAAGTGTGAATTCTTGCTTGATTCAGTGGCGTTTTTAGGTCATGTGGTGTGAAGTAAGGGGATCAAAGTAGATCCGAAGAAGATTGAAGCAATGCAGAGTTTGCCCAGACCGTCTTCAACTACTGAGATATGTAGTTCTCTTGGTTTGGCCGGGTATTACCGTCGTTTCATAGAGGGTTTCTCATCTATTGCTGCACCTATGACCAGATTGACCCAGAAGGGTGCTCCTTTTAGATGGTCCGAGGAGTGTGAGAAGATCTTTCAAAAGCTCAAGACTGTTTTGACTACAACCCCAGTGTTGGTGTTGCCTACGGGTTCGGGGTCTTTCACTATGTACTGTGATGCGTCACGTGTTGGCCTTGGCACGATGTTGATCAAGACGGTAGGGTGATTGCCTACGCATCTCGGCAGCTGAAGACCCATGAGTAGAATTATCCTGTCCACGACTTGTGATTGGAAGCTCTTGTTCATGCCTTGAAGATCTGGCGGCACTATTTGTACGGTGTCCCTTGTGAGGTCATACCGACCACCTGAGTCTCAAACACCTATTCAAATAGAAGGATCTTAATTTGCGGTAGTGTAGGTGGTTAGAGTTACTTAAGGACTATGATATCACTATTCTATATCATCCCGGGAAGGAAATTGTGGTGGCCGATTCCTTGAGTCTGAAGGCGGAGAGCTTGGGAGGTTTACCATATCTACCGGTGGCGGAGAGGTCACTAACCCTAGATGTTCAGGATTTTGCCAACCAGTTTGTTAGATTGGATATTTCAGAGCCCAGTCGGGTTCTTGCTTGCGTGGTTTCTCGGTCATCTTTATATGATCGCATAAGAGAACGTCAGTATAATGCCCCCCATCTGCTTGTCCTTAAGGACAAAGTACAGCACGACGACGCCAATGAGGTTTCTATCGGAG
Organism: Nicotiana otophora; assembly: GCA_000715115.1. Lineage (NCBI taxonomy): Eukaryota > Viridiplantae > Streptophyta > Magnoliopsida > Solanales > Solanaceae > Nicotiana > Nicotiana otophora. The sequence continues at coordinate 78,468 of AWOL01S0079677.1, read as the reverse complement.
AGGACGGTGCGTTACGGATGCAGGGCCGATTATCTGTGCCCAATGTGGATGGGTTACATGAGTTGATTCTTTATGAGGCCCACAGTTCGAGGTACTCCATTCATCTGAGTGCCGCACTATTGGTGGAGAAGAATGAAGAAAGACATAGTGGAGTATGTAGCTCAGTGCCTAAATTGTCAACATGTGAAGTATGAGCACCAGAGGCCAGGAGGTTTGCTTCAGAGACATGAGATTCGTGAGTGGAAATGGGAGTGAGTTACCACGGACTTCATTGTTGGGCTCCCACAGACTCAAAAGAAATTTGACGATGTATGAGTGATTATGGATAGGTTAACCAAGTTGGCTCATTTCATTCCGGTGGTGACTACCTATTCTCCAGAGCAGCTAGCTCAGGTCTATATCCACGAGATTGTCCGACTTCATGGCGTGCTGGTATCCATCATCTCTGACCAGGGCACGTAGTTTACATTGCTCTTCTTGATAGTTGTGCAATGTGAGTTACGCACACGGGTTGCATTGAGTACATCATTTCACCCCTAGATGGACAGACAATCCGAGCACACCATATTAAGATATTGGAGGATATGCTACGTGCTGGTGTTATGGATTTCGGGGGTTCTTGGGATCAGTTCTTGCCGCTTGCAAAGTTTGCTACAACAACAGCTACCAATCGAGTATTCAATTGGCTCCTTATGAGGCCCTATATGGGATACAGTGTCGTTCCCTAGTTGGCTATTTTGAGTCGGGAGAGGCTAAGTTTTTAGGCACATATTTGGTTCGAGATGCCTTAGAGAGGGTCAAGTTGATCCAGGATCAGCTTCGTACAACCCAATCTAGACAGAAGAGTTATGCGGATCGGAAGGTTCGTCATATTGCATTCATGGTTGGAGAGCGAGTCTTGCTCGGGTTTCACCCACAGGGTGTGATGAGGTGCTGGAAGAAGGGCTACTTGAGCCCTAGGTATATCAAACCTTTTGAGATCCTTTAGAGAGTGGGAGAGGTGGTCTAGAAGCTTGCATTGCCACCTAGTCTTTCTGTAGTTCATCTGGTATTCTATGTTTCCATGCTCCGGAAGTATCACGGTGATCCATCCCATATTTTAGATTTCACCTCTATCTAATCGGACCAGGATTTGTATTATGTTGAGGAGCCGGTGGCCATCTTGGACAGGAAAGTCTAAAAGTTGAGGTCAAAGAGCATTGCTTCAGTAAAGGTTCAGTGGAGATGTCAACCAGTCAAAGAGGCGACTTGGGAGACCAAGCATGATATGCGTAGCCGTTATCCTCATCTTTTCATCACTTCAAGTATGTCTCTATATGTTACAACCCAAATTTGCGTACCTTAGATCGTGCCATAAGTTAGTCGACGTAAATCCAAGAAGAGATTATCTTTGAGATGATAAGAAGTTAATCCTATTGGTCGTAAACGATACAAGGGTGTATAAGAGTGGTTAACAAGTATTAGAAGTTAAACGAATCAAGGATGTTGTAACCC